>VCKV01000049.1:0-65212 GCA_005876975.1 Drosophila orena | reverse complement strand
AAATGTTGTATATTCTTGATCAGTATAAGTTTCTAACAATTCTCTAGTCTCTCATATCTTTAGTCCCTACTCCCCAAGGATCTTCACTCTATTGCAGGGGGGTATATAGTAAGTTATATAGCAAGTATATAGGAGGTAGTATAAAGTAAGTTGTAACGGCCAGGAGCTATCAACTGTTTTCTAAAGTTCTCATAGAAATAATGGTAAAACGCTAGATGTTGGTCGAAAAAATATGTACTGAGAAGAAATTTCTCTAACACGTTTCTGCACAATTTTTCATTTGTGAAATAGACTTACACAGCTCAGGTGTCAATACTTAATCTCAATTAATCTCAACTTAATAATCATGCATAGTACGGACAGACCAAATGGACTCAGCTGATCAAGAATATACATACATATGTACATATATACATATGTACATATATGTACATACATATATACATACATATATATACCTGTTAGATACTTTTCAACGAATCTAGTATGCCATTTGTAATCTAGGAGTAAGAAATGAGAATCGAGAAATTAGAACTCATTGAATCTAGTCACTGGTGTGGTGCCCCACGAACCGCCCCACAGAAGTCTAGATTGCGTTGAAACAATGTGTGCTGCCTAAACATGTCCATCTAGCTAGCACTGCTCTGAATGGGCAATGAGTAATGGGTATCTGAGAGGCAATCTGTGATCTAAAAGGTTTTGCTCATCCAATCAGCACTGGCTCGCCTCCAGTGCAAACAGTGAAACACTCGTTCATTACTATTTTCCAGATACTCGTAGAAACGGAACGGTTTCGAAATGAAGCAAATTCAGGTGACATACAATGGGTATGAGCATGAGCATATCGTTTTCGTGGCTGTGTAGCGCCGCAAATAAAGACATTAAGAAAAAAAGCTCTCCTTTAAGCTTAGCTTTAGTTTTCGGTAGACGCACCTGATTGGAGTTAAAGATATCGAGCTTTGGTCGGGAACTGCATTTACATTATTTATTGCGCAATATTTAAATTGATAAGTATGTATAAGCGCTTATACATACATATGCTAATGCAAATATTTCAATCCATGTGTTATTTTATATTTTCACGCATTTTCAGACGAACAAAGCATTCTCGGCAAACAACGATCCAATTTGGCATATGTTTGCTGTGCATAACATAATATGGATATTTTCCGTTTATATTTCTTTGGATGTGATTAGCTAATTGGTTAATTAAGTGAGACCGCGGGCAGAAAGTATCGACGGAAATATGTACGTTTTTGTACAAGCCAAGCCATGTTTCTCAAATCGGATGGTGGTTTCTGTGTGAGTTTTTTGAAATTGGAATTATTAAAACGGATTACGCCTGTTTTGTTAACCATCTGCAGCTTCTTCTTTTTTCGTACATAAAAAATATATGACACTAGTGGTCTAAAGTAGGCTAAGCAAATTCGCGATGTCTCATGAATAGGTTTCGCTTTAAGTGACATATGCTTTCAGATGCAACATTTTCGCATTTTTGCATTGGAAATTAAACCATATGCAGATTCTTCGATTATTTAATATATCAATAAACTGAGCGTTGGGTGAGGGTCGTACGCAAACGAATTAGGTCTTAACGAATTCGTAAAAACATTATTCAACCATTTGAATACTTTTAAACATTTCGTTCGTATACGTATTTGTATTTGAACAAGTTGGGTAAGTTCAAAAATGTGTTTATTCTTCTGAGCACAGCTATCAAACACAGCTATCAAATGTAGCAAAGCATTTTTCGCAAGTTTAGGTGACAATGGTTTCTAAACGCTCTAGAGGCTGTAAAACAAGCCCGATCAAAGTGAGATGTCGCAGGGTCGAAAAGCGTTGTCTCACGATTGGGCAAAAATTGAAAAATTGGAAATGCGTAAGCGAATGCGGCCCTTGTAATAGCCATTCAACTTCAGCTTGGGTGGTTTACACTAGACTCATATGTGGGGTAAGCCCCGTTCAATAATCAAAATAATAAGCTCACATACATATGCTGGCATGTGTCCATATTTACAAAAGCCGAGCTGGTAATCCTTGAGCGCTTGGTCGAGCATGTAGTTTGGTCATTAGCACCGGCTAATAGCCAAACAAACGAATTTCCGCTAACTGCAGCAGCGAACGCATATCAGCTGACCTCTGACATTAACCGGCGGAGGCCCTTAAATCGCTGCGTGGCCAGCTGAGTCGCATGCAAATGAGTGTTGGCGGGATCCGTGGCCGCTCATCGGCGGAGTCTCGCGGCCAAGCTGCCCTATTGACATTGCCAAACCCGTCCAAATCTCCCGACATCAGCGAGCGGCTGCCGGCGAACAGCCTCGAACACGGTCTTAACCCCTCGGCGGGCCCCAAAACTTGCATCGAATATTATAAGCTTGAATAAGGGGCTTTGGGTTGTATTTTTAGTGGTATTTTATATTTTACCCGTTGTAGCATAGCATACCCCTGAGTTTTTCCAATATATCAAAAATGGAAATTATGGAACACTCACCTTGATTTCTGATGGATTCTGCACAATTCCTCATTCAAGCAGTATGTTTTGAGATGTTTAATCAGCAATGTGTAAAAAATCGGATCGGAACTTTTGTCCTAAGAAACAAAATAATCTGAAGAAAATACTGCCGAAATGCGACCGAACAGACATTTTATGTAATTTAAGTTAAAAATGCTTAACTAAATAAAATCATTCGAATCATAACGTCTCTAAATGCGGTATCAAGCAAATACCTCTACTTATGTTCTCGAATATTGTAATTGATGTCGATTTATCTCCGACATTCTCCCTCAACAATATTCAAAGCTTGAAGAAAAGCATCTGTTATTGGCTGTATCCGTAAATTCGGAAGGAAAATATAAATGAAATACAAAAAGGCATCTTCGTCTTATTTCCATGGCCCAACACCTGCCTCTGGGTTAATGATCACGGCTTTACTCTCTTCATAACTGGCTACCTTTTCTTTGACTTGAAGAAGCGCCAGGCCCTCACCGAAGACACGAAGACACGAAGACAGGTATCCAGCAATATTTGTGGCCCAGACCAACTTAAGCCTGGCTTTTGGTATAAAAGTGCGAGCCCATCTGCAGTTGGACATCATTCAGCTTGAGCGTCTTGCGACAAAAGCTTGCCAAAGCAAATCCAACAAACTTTCGAAGCCCAGTCAACAAATCAACAACAATGGTGAGTAAACTGTCCACTGCTCCCACCTCCGATCAAGAAAGCCGCTGGCCTTGCTCAACCCAACCGCTCACCTTGGCCAGCCATCTAGGTGTCGCAGATCCCGATCGCTCACTTAACCCCTAAATTTCCGCTAATTTTAGAAACTCTTCGTCTTCGTCTTCGCTCTGTGCGCCATCGCCTTGGCCTCCGCCGATGTTTCCCACCTTAACCTGGGCAGTGGTTACAGCTACAACAAGCCCACGCCGACCTTCAACATCCCCTCAGCTCCAGCTCCGGCTTATCTGCCACCCGTCCAGGAGGTGATCTCCGCGCCTGCTCCAGCTCCTGTGTACTCTGCTCCTGCTTACTCCGCACCAGCCCCAGCACCAGTCTACTCCGCTCCGGCACCCGCCCCCGTTGCGGAGTACCTGCCTCCTGTTCAGGACATTCCAGCTCCCGCCCCTGTTTATTCTGCTCCTGCGCCAGCTCCGGTCTACTCTGCTCCTGCGCCAGCTCCGGTCTATTCTGCTCCTGCGCCAGCTCCGGTCTACTCTGCTCCTGCGCCAGCTCCGGTCTACTCTGCTCCTGCGCCAGCTCCTGAGTACTTGCCTCCCGTACAGGACATTCCAGCTCCCGTTTACTCCGCTCCTGCGCCTGCGCCTGTTTACTCCGCTCCAGCACCAGTCTACTCCGCTCCAGCACCAGTCTACTCGGCTCCCGCACCCGTTTCGGAGTACCTGCCTCCTGTTCAGGACATCCCAGCTCCCGCCCCTGTTTATTCTGCTCCAGCTCCAGTCTACTCTGCTCCTGCGCCAGCTCCGGTCTATTCTGCTCCTGCGCCAGCTCCGGAGTACTTGCCTCCCGTCCAGGACATTCCGGCTCCTGCGCCAGCTCCGGTCTACTCTGCTCCTGCGCCCGCTCCAGTTTACTCTGCTCCTGCGCCCGCTCCAGTTTACTCTGCTCCTGCGCCCGCTCCAGTTTACTCTGCTCCTGCGCCCGCTCCAGTTTACTCTGCCCCAGCTCCAGCTCCCGTGGAGTCGGGCTACCAGTACAACGTGCCTGCCAAGCGTTTCCGCTTCTAAATGGGCATCAGGTGGATCCCAAAGAGCGCCACAGCCATTTGCGTGGTGACAGCTTGTTAAATTAACAAGTGCCGTCGCCCATTGTTGTTGAATTTTTGTTGTTACGCAAAGTTCCCGTTGAGATTTTAGCTAATAAAAATGTATAAAACCAAATGTAAGCACAGCCGCTGCAACTTGAAATGATTTGATTGGATGAAGGGTCCAAAGCTCCGCTGTTCGGCTGTCCCCTTTTATATATTTAAATTTAGCGCCACAAAGGCTCTACAGACGCGATCAGCAAGTTCGTGTAGCGTTGGCCAAGTCATCCCAACAACAGGGCAGGCTATGCAAAGATGACCTAGTGTAGGCCATAACTGCGTTGCAAAATTTTGGCTAAGAGCTTTCGTTAATGCCACTCAACGCATGAATACAGCGAATATCAGAGGAGAAATCAGAAGAAAGTGGCGCAGTTTCAGTGATAATCTTTTAGAAGCGAACGGATTTTCTGATCATATAGGAAAGATATTTGTTCGACATGTGAAATAAGTGTTTGACTTATGCTATCTGGTATCTGATTTTGGGTTACATCCGTGTTATGAAGACTAAAATAGCTAAATATGCTATCCTATGTATATCATGTTATTATTTTGAAAATCAAATTTTCGCTTGGTGCTACATTATGCAAAATTAAAATGCTTCCCCTAATTAACACATGTATGCGGTCATATAAAACTCATGGCCCAAATGGTTAGTTGCTCCGAATGGGTGAAAGTGGTTGTTTTTGGTACTTGCGTAAAGTTTATAAAACTCTTTTTGAACACAGAAAATGCGACTTTTTCCAGCTGAGGACATTAAATTAACGATTTGGGGCATAAGCCGAAAAAAGCCGACAAAATGCACAGTGGTCACATTCAGTAGGTGTCATTCGTCGTAAATTTTAAGCAAGAATACAACAAAGCTACTTCTCCAATATTATATGTTTTAACTTACACACCTATACCGCTCTCTCCTGAACCCCTTCCTTTTCCCAAGGACTTTCCACGAAATACCAGCTTGGCGATTTTGAATTTTTTTGGAATATCGAATGGAAAGCGTCATTGTAACCATTGCTTACATTCGTTTGCTTCCTATTTAAATTGATTTAATTATAAGACAAAAGGAAGACAACGAATTTTAAATATATTCCACTAATAATAAATAGTTTTATTGTGAACATTATGTTTTCGTCCATTTTTGATTTTAGTACCATCTTCTTAACGTTATAATGGATGCGCAATTTTATCTTTTTAAGTATGCACTGCATAACTGGTTTACTTACATAATTTTGTAATTAACTCAAACTATATATTTATTGACTATATATATTTATGATCATAAGTTTATCTTATATTCGTTATATTATAATGGTATGTATCATTAATAACTTACGTTTATTCTGTTAGGGCTCAAATCATATACAGCTAAATTAAAATACTAGAAGTAGTCGATGCTTGCTTTAGCTAATCTGTAACAGCACAAAAGGGAACTGAGTTAAGTTTAACAAAGAAATCCGTTGGGAGTGACGTTACAGAGCAAACGAACATACAAAGTCAAACTGTTCTAATCAATTTCTATTAAGCATTAGCTGATCGCCAGTGGATTTAAAAGAATCTTTGGAAATCTTTTAAAAGAATTCGGATCAGGTTGTTCTGTGTATGTTTTATTATAGTTTAAACACAAAGCTTATATTGGTAAAGTATTGCCAAGATTGATTTCTACCCCTAAAATAAAATTGATTTTTAACTTTACAAGCCGATCGATATATACAAATTTCAATAATGCGCCCGCCGGCGTTTGTTATGTGTCATAATCATCCTGTTGCGAGCTAAAGTAGCTTACCAACCCACTGAACTCTCCCACGACTGCTGCTCCCGTTGCGGATGATGGAGCTCTCGTGTCATGGGCTGATCCTGAGTCTTCCTCGACTATGGGTGCCGGTGAACTGGTAGGTTCTGCCGGATCCGTTACCTCGGCCACTACAGCAATCGGAGACTTTCTGATGGGATACGCCTCCAAAGTGGTTAGCTTTTTGCTGGTTATCACAGAAGCCATTGGTGGCTTGTGGCTGCTGGTTTCGCTGGTTATTGTGGGTGGCGGTGCTGCAGCGGGTGATGGGCCTGAAGACTGTGTCGGAGTTGGTTGAGTAAGAATCTTTCCATGCGTCAGAGTGGAAACCGAGTGATTCGTTGGCGTCAGTGTGGGCGGAGCACTTACGATCACCGAACTTGTCGCTGCGTGGGCAGATGGTGTGGACAGCGGCGGGGGCGGGGGATAGTAGCCATATGGGGAATATCCACCTGTAATATGTTAGGTTAAAAAACAATCCTTTTTATTCAGCACTTGTGTATTACATTGCCTTGGAAGTATAATCATAAAACATACTTATTTCATTATAAAAAAAACTTTTCCATTAAATCATTTTAAACAAGATAGAATGCTATAGTCGAGTTTCCCGACTATCGGATACCCGTTACTCAGCTAGTGGAAGTGTAAACGAGAAATTTAAAAATTTTCTGAAATATGGAGAAAAAAATAACAGAAAAAAAATGTTTAAAAGTTTGGACGTGGCAAAAAGTTTTTTGCAAATCTATAGAAATATAAAAAATATATAAAATAAAATGAAAAAATATCACATTTTTCAAAAGTGTGGGCTTGACAGTTTTGGGCGGCTTGTGGGCGTGGCAACATTTAGAAACAAACTTGCGATGCTTCTATGTCTCTGGAAGCTGCATGCTTAATCTCAACATTCTAGCTTTTGTAGTTACTGAAATCAAGCCGTTCATACGGATAGACGGACGGACATGGCCAGATCGACTCGGACATTTATACCGATCAAGAATATAAATGGTCTGAAACGTTTCCTTCTACCTGTTACATACTTCTCAACGAATCTAGTATACCCTTTTACTCTACGAGTAGCGTTTATGAAAATGTTCCTAGAAAAATCATATTTAATTTTCAAAAAAATACCAAGTAGTGAATACATTTCGATTAGGTTAGTTTGGTTATGTAACTAGTATTTTCTTCTTCAATGTTTAGTGGTCTATGAATAATAGACATTCGGCACATGGCGCTGTGCTCTTAAAAAATATTACAAATACACTTTAGCTTAATCGGTTGCAACCTAGGATCAGATTTTTTACGGTGCTCTTAAACGAACTCTCTCAAAAAAATAAAATTTTACTGATATTCTATTCTACTCAGAAACTATTTTACTAAGATGCTTACGTGGTCCAGCAACATAGTCCACAGATCCAGGACGCATACCTCCAGTTCCGGGAGCTCCACCGATACGAGGCGAGTAGTTTGGATTGCCGTAAATTGGCGGCGCTCTATAATATTCACGTGTTTTTAATGGTAACTGTTTGAAAGATAATTAGCTTACCTGTAGGGGTTCAAGTGGGGAGATGCATGTCTCGCTGGTGGCGGCCCGGAACTAAAGACTCCTCCCATTGGGTTCCCAGAGGGTCCACCGTGATGCTCGGCTCCGTGAAGGTAAGCCGGCCTTGAATTGGGCGTAGTGCTTGGAGTGGAAGTTGGGGGGCCAGATCCTCGAAGTGGCGGTGGTGGTCCGTAGGTGGGTCGCAGGGATACGTGAGACGGAGGCAAACCAGGTGGCATTTGCGGTCGCAAAAGGTGTCTAGGAGGTCCTGAAGACGAAGAAGGAGAACGGGATCCTGTGACAGCAGAGATGGGCTGCTGGCTAGCCACTTGGCCATAGAATCGGGCCAGTTCGGCACTGCTTGGATACATTCCACCGGGTGGTCCATGACTTCGTCCATGCGCGGGAGGAAGGTGCGACGGCATCCGGGTAATCACAGAGGCCTGGGAAGCAGGAGCGATAGGAGCAGCATCCTCGTGCGGCTTAAAGAGCGGCTGAGCCTTCGATTTATCCGCGGGTACTGATCCCGGTGTAGTTGAGGAAGTAGCCAACGTAACAGCGGCCGCCGTTTGTTGCTTCTGCAACTGATCCCTAAGTGGTGTAACCTTTTTCCGCCTACCCCTTGGTTTCTGATCAGGCGCTGAGTTTCCCGCGACTGTCTCAGCTGGACGCGCTGTAGCTGAGGCGACCGCCGATTGCATAAGATGGGCAGCTGCCGCAGCAGCCGAAGGCATAGACATGACCAGAGGCAGGTGTTGGGCAGAATTGTGGGCGGTACCGTAATTACCACATCCGAGGGGCTGACCAAGAGGAGCGGATAGGGCATTTTGCAGTAGATGCATGGCCTGTGGTGGGGGGACAGTCTGCGAAAGGTGTCTTTGCAGCATGGGATGCATACCGTGAGGTGCGTGAGGGGGAACCAGAGATGCGGGAGAATGCGACGGGCCGGCGGAGATTGGAAACTGGTGGCGCAGAAGCGGCGGATGCATGGTGGGCATGGGAAGGCGCTTTCGGTGTGGTTCCTGCAAGCCAGAAGTACTGGGAGCGGTGTTTTGAGCCGGACTTTCAGGCGTCACCCTGCTAGTTTGCTTTGACTTGGAGGGCGTAGTGCGCAGGACCTCCTCTGCTCCAGGTAACTCACGTGCAGCCACAGCTGCGCTGAACTGTTCTTCCTCCTCCACCATTCGTGCAATCGCGTCCTCCATGTCTTCGGGCAAGTCGTCGGGCAACTCAGCGTCGTCTAGCTCCGACTCGTCCACATCATCTAGATCTCCGATGGTCTCTCCTTTCCGTTGCAGGTAGTCGATGTCCAGCACCTTGGCCTGCCGAATCACTGAGAGCGGCACCGTGGAAAGCGAATCTCCGCCTGGTGCCTTGCCAGGTGTGCGCTTTTCCGGTGCAGTGACTCCAGGTTTAAGGGGCGTGAGTCGTGGTGTAGCAACAAGCTTTGCACCCTCTGTATTTTTCTCTGCGAGCATACGCTTTATCTCCTCTTGCCTCTGGATGAATTTTTGACGCTCCTCAGGTGGCGTATCCGGCCGATGTACGCCTGGTTTAATGCCACCGTCAGAGCTGTCGTCGTCTACATAAAGATATGAAAATCAAATTAAAATTTAAAAACTGGCGAATTTCTGTATAATTTCTTCTATCACATGAAAATATTTATCATTGTGATAGCTAGAAACTATTTGATTTATTGCTTACCGTCCTCAATATAGGCGTATCGGCGCCCACGGGTGCGAGTGCGATCGTCGGAAGCGGCCCCGTCCTCTTCTTCAGATGACACCGGTTTTTTCTTTTTGGCCTTGCCTTTTCCTTTCCCCTTGCCTGATAGGCTTGTGGATCCGGTCGGTTTGAGAGGCTGGGACCGAGGTTGTTTGCCGGAGCCTTTGCCCGACAATGGTGCACCCTCTTCATCTTCCTCGTCCTCGTCATCTTCCTCTTCCAAATCGCTCTCGCTTATGTCGTCATCAGAGTACTCCAAGCGCTTGACCTTTTTTCCAGCCTGTGTGGCTAGCTTCTTCAGTTTGGGTGACTTTCTGGCGATGGCACCCGACGAATTCGACTTCTTAGCAGCCACCGTCTTCTTTTTTTTTGAGGAAGGATTCCAGGCACCATCTTCGCTCTCAGAAGTGGTGTCGTCACACAAATCGGCGCTGTCCACGTTATCGGACAATTCGTTATCGTCGTCATCTTCCGTTTCCGTTTCTGTATATTCAGAATCATCCTTCTTTTTCTTTGACTTTGTAGCTCGTCGCTTCTGATCTTCCTCTTCGCTTTCGTCGCTCTCTTCAACCACAAACTTTCTATCCTTGCGCCTTTCACGTGCTGCTCTTCTGGCAGCCTTTCTCTGCTTTTTTCCTCGACCGGGTCGCCTGTATACCTCCAAGCTTGAGTCTGAGTCTCCGGATCCAGACTGTGAGGTATCTTCATCAGAGTAACTGGACGTTTTAAAATCTTCATCGCTGCCATGATCTTCCTCGCTGCTAACGTCCAGGGTGGTCAGCTTTCGAGTCTTCTTTTTGGCAGGAGGTTGTTTAAACTTGTTGCTACGTTTGAGGGGTACTTCGTCTTCTGACGAGGACGGACTACTGCCGCTGGATTTTGCTTTCCGTTCCTCCTTCTCACCGTCTTCCTTTTCCTTCACATCTCCCTCCGTATGTAAATCATCGCGACGTGCCTTTTCCTTATCCGCCTCTATAATGGTGGATATGTCCTTGCCGCGACCCAGATTACCTGCTCCGGCAACCTCATCCATCTCCTTTTTTAAGGCCGAATTGATAAGGTCGTCATACTCGTTAAGCCGATAGCTCACATTGATCTGCCGCCGCTTGCGCAACTTGTATATGGGTTCATCGTCCGAGTCAGAAAAGCTAGTGCTATTGTCGCTACTTGAGTCAGATCCAGATCCGGATCTAGAGCCGCTGCCTAACGATTTGCCGTGACTAGAGTCGGATTCGTTTCCACGACGGCGCCTGGTGCCTCGCTTGGCAGCTCGCCTATTACTGCGTCCATCTCCGCGACGCCTCTTTACCTTTTCAGCCTTGCCGACCACCTTATCATCCTTATCGTCTTCGTCCTCGTCTTCTTCATTTTCTGTCTTGAAATGTTCGTCTTTCGCCGCCAGCGTGGCTGCCTCTAGCTCCTGCCGCTCTCGCTCGGCTTGCTCTTCGGCCAAGATCCGCTCCTGTTGCTTTTGAGCTACCAATGTGTCGTACTGCTTCAGCTGTCTCTCCAAGGCAGTTATGAGCTGCTCTTGCTGACAAGGAGGACAGTGCCAATCGCCCTCGGGAATGTAGAAGAGCACTGGTGAGAGGCAGGAGCAGTGGTACCCTTTGTTACAAGCGGGCGTGTCGCAGAGTAAAATCCACTCGGGATGGTCAGACTTGCCGCACTTCTGACACGCTTCCTCCGCATCCTCCTGTTAACGAAATAGGCAAGAAGTTACTGCACAGACTCTAGATCAGCATAACAATGCCAGTCGGCGTAGCCATTTCAGCCTATCAGCATACTGACATTTACAAGTACAAATTTAGATCGCACGAAATGATATTAGCATGTATGATATTACTATTTGGTTCACATTTTACACATATACAATGTGCAATTTTAAGAGTATACCTATTAATAATGCAGTAGGCTTTAACAAAAAAAATAAAGAACGACTTTCAGAAACCCTTTACTCAAGTAGTTAAATATATAATATGCACTCTCGTACTGCAATCTGCATTCTTCAAATTAAATTACAGTTCCCGAAAGAAATATATATATAAAAAAAAATATATATATATAAAATATATATATAAAAAAAGGAATAGCTCAGGAACTTGTTATATTTTGAATAGCTATTTAGCACCTTTGAGCTAACAAAATCAATTTTGTATGATTTCTCATTAACATTGTGAATATTTACCTCCTCTTGGTCGTCAGCGTTCTCCTTCCGTACGGTGCGCGCCCTCTTCATTGGTACCACTTGGGACTCATCTTCAAGCTCCGATTCTGGCGAAAATTCGTGGTCGGACCGGAAGAGTGGCGAACCAGGATCCGTTTCATAGTGCGGTGGCTCCTCCTCTTCCTCCTCGCTCTCTGGCTGTTCTTCTGAATCGGAGGACCAGCCATCCTTACCAGGACACTTCTTTTTCTTCTTATTACGGGTCTCCTCCTCCGCCTCGCTGGCCTCCGACTCTGATTCCTCTCCTGAGGGCTCTAGCACAGTAGGATCTGCTTCCTTCTCGGCTTTCTTCTTTTTCTTAAGCTCCTGTTTCATGGTACGAAGAGCAACCTCCTCTTGCTTCCGTCTTTCAGCTTCCTCTTTGATCTTCTGCTGGGCAATGCGCCTTGATTGACGCACAGGTGTCTCCGAGTCGTTGGTTTCAATGATATTGGTAGTATCCACCTCACGTTTTTTTCTCGGCCCACGACCACGACCCACCCTTGGCTTTGGCTCCTCGCTGTGTTCTTCCTTGATGGTATTCTCCTCTGGTTTCTTTTCATTTTCTGGGTTTTCTGTGACTGGGTCGTCTTTAGGTTCGGATTTTAGTTTGGCTGAAATTTTTGAAGTTTTCTCATCATCTTCGGATTCCTGCTGCAGCTCAGCATTGACCTCTGCCTGCATTTTATCCCTGGCCCCACCTCGAGTCCTTTTTGGCTGAGGAAGCTCGGAGTGAATAACAGCAGCTCCACCTCTGCGCCCAGAACGACGAGCAGATCCCTCCGGCGCAGGCGATTGATCTTTAACTAAAGGTGATGAATCTTTGGCAGTCAGTGCTAGAGGATCCTCGACCTCCTCTTGTATGTCCTGCTCGTTGTTGCGCTTCATTTTCTCGCTGACGGCTGATGGAGGTACATCAGTAGGGGAGGATTCCTTAGAAAACGACTCATTCGCATCCTCACTGCTACGACGCTTCCGATGACGCTCGTCCGGTAGACCAATTGCGTTAGAAGCTGGAACTGCAGGCACGAGGGTCTCACTGTTTGTCCTTTTTCGTGGTATGGCCTCTTCTTCACTCTCCTCCTGCCGCAGTTGAGTGAGAAGATTTTTCTTTAGGGGCTTGGTTATCGGTGTTTTCTTTTGCGGACTTAAGGAGCTGATGGGGGGAGTTTGCTGGGGCCGTTGCGTTGGCTTCTCCATTACATTTTCAGTCGTTACCTCCGGCAAATCCTTCAGGGGCAAATCCTTCTCTGTAGTTTTCTTTAACTTTCTTTCAATAATTTCCTCCAAAGTGGGCTTTGGTTTAGTTTGAGGAGCTATACACCTACGGCGAACGCGTGCGTCGTCTTCTCCGCTGGACGAAGTAGTTTCTTCTATCTGCGTTTTTTGAGCCTCCACCTTTCGTCTGGCCTCCGCATTTGTGGTCTTCGGTCTCATTTTAATGCGCTTGCCGCCCACATCTAGATCATCCAGGGTAGGATCGTCATCCTGCGGTTCCTCCTCCTGCACTTCGCTTTCGGAAGTGGAGTTACGTACAGCGGATTGAGAGTCATTAAGACGCCGCTTGCGATTTAATAGCGTAGACGGCTTTGGCACTGAAATTTCCTCACCAGCAGCACCCGTCCTTGATTTTACATTAGCCTCCCTGGATTTTTCATTGTCTTCGAAAAGTATGTTTTGGGATGTACTGGGACCTTTGGTTTGCACTTTTTCCGAAATATTATCTTGTGCGGATGGGGAAATATTAATTTCAAGACAGATTGTACTTGTTTCGCTATTTGATTTACCTTTAGGTGGATAATCTTGAAGCAAGGTTTTAATAACCCCATCTGGTTCATACTTTTTGTCTTTGTTCATACCATTATCATTGGTTTTTCCTGTAAAAGGGTCAATTAAACATTTCGATTTAGCTGTTTCATCTTCCACTTCCTTTGAAGAAGATCCAGACATTGATTCTTTAGCGCTCGTTACCATTTCCTGTTCTGTTTCTATTTTGGAATCATTTTGGTTAGATACAGGGCTTTCAGTTTCACGCGAAACATTCTCATTACATATAGGGTACAAGTCTTTTTCCAATATTTGCTGATTATTTATTAACAGTTTATCATTCTCAACTGGACCGTTTTCCAGGATGCATTCTTCTCTTACGCGTTCCTTTGTACTTTCTAGTTCATCTGGAACTTGGCACAGGTCCTTAGTCTGAAAGGAGGATTGATCACCTTTATTTGTATTATTTTGTACGACTGAAACTTCATTTATCCTATTCTTTACTCCTTCTTCTATTGCCACACTTTCTGTACGATCTTTAGAGATTTCTTCATTCTTTTCGATCACGTTTACTGAACTATCCTGTATATTCCTTTTAACCACGGGTTCGTATTCCTTTTCTTTGATTTGATCATCTGAGATATTATTTACTTTCGCTTCTAGGCATATGTTAGCCTCTTCTACAGCTGCAGCTGCAGATGCTGTGTCTTTACTTTCTCCCAGAGTTTTAGTAAGTTCGCTGCCATTTTGCGGCGGTGTGTTCTCCATGCACTTTGGGCTTTCACCATTTGTTTTCTCCTCGCTCAAGCTGTCGAAAATGCTGCGTTTTGCCTCTGGCTTTGATGTTTGCTTCATGGGACTCAGCTTGAGACATCCGGGCTCGCCAAAAAAGAACGTGGCCTTTGGTTCCGATGTGGGCGTTGACGTTTCCTCCACAGAAGCTTCGTTTTTACCATTCCCCACGAGACAGTCGGTCCCCCACCCTTGACCAATCACATGAAGCATTGGATCTGCAATGGCTTCCCCGACCTCCAAGTCATCCTCATAATCGAGGTTGCACAAATTATCGTCCATTAAATTATAAGGAATGGCCTCACAGTCACGTCCTGATCCGTGGCCCTGCACCACTATCGTTGGATCCTCTATAGCCTCGCCAGTATCTTCCTCATCGTCATCTTCCTCGATATCCGCCGCCGCGCTATCGACATCTTCCTCTTCCTCACCCTCATCCAGTTCAGAATCGTCCTCGTCCTCTTCTTCCTCGTCCTCTTCTCCGGACTCTCCTTCGATTTCATCCTTGGTGCTTTCGTAGCGACTTGGCTTTTTAATTCGCTTGGTATCAAGCAGTGTGGGGCGGTGCTTCTTCTGTTGTTCCTCCCGGGAAGCTGTGGGGCTGCTGTCTACATCCTCGATGGAACGTTTTTTGGTTGGCGCCGGCGAAGCGCTACTCGAAAGCTTGGCCTGGCTTATAACCAGTGGCTAAAAGACCAAGAATAAAATCTTATCTAAAAATGCTTATCTCCTTGGCTTCATCCATACACACCTTAACTCTTTTGGACTTATGATCCTCTTGCTCGGGAGAGCGGAGTTTAATCTTTAGATTGGGCACAGTTTTTACGGGCGCATCTACCATTTCTTCTTCATCCTCCTTCTCTTCGGGGGGCGGTGGTTTGGGGGGACAACTGTTGCTGCTACTGGTGTCCTCATCGGCCTCTCCAATGTCCTTCGAGGGAAGTACCACCTCATTTCCGCGCAGCCTTGCAATGAGATTTACAAACTCGTCCCGGTTCGTTGCAACCACCTGCCAGATTTCCTCGTCTAGATGCTCTTGGTAGATTCGCAGGTTACAGTCGGCATCCTGGGTCAGCCAGTAGGCATGTCCCAACCGGTCCCTTCCAATTGGCTCCGAGCGCAAGGTATCCGCATTCAAGGTGAGGATGTGTGCCCGAAACTTGGCATTTCGCTCAAACTGACTTTCGAGAAGTTCCTGTACGGAAAAAAAAAAACGCTTTAGCACTATTTACCAGGTGGTACGAAATGCGCTACTCACCCGAAATATTCGCAGCTTGACCTTCAAACTGGAGTTCTTATAACCGAAACGTTCGATTTCCCAGGCATCTTGTACCGAATAACCGAAGCAGAATTTGCTGAGGGCTGACTCCCAACTCTTCTCGTGAACCGTCTTACGGGTCTTACGGAGCAGCTTTATGTGCAAGTCCCTTAGCTCAGGAACTGCAAAGATGAGTTATAATTAATTGTTAATTGTACTGCGAAATGCACAAAAGTAATTGGATATGGGTATATTATGAGGACAAATGCAATGAATGTAACTGTGTTTGCTGCAAGTGTACGACTTTTGTATATGCTGTATATTACGATGAAAAACAAAAAATTCAATTTTTATTATTTTTTAAACAATTATTTATTTAGCTTCACTTCAACTCGGGACCTTGTTTTCAAATGCAGGTGTATTGTATGGTTCAATAGTAGCTAAAGGTAGAAGTGTCCAAAACAAAATTAACTTACCATATCTGAAATAAGCAATATAAGTAAAAGTAAACCTTCATTCAGAGCAAATGAGCAGGGGGAAATATTTACGTCTCTCCCATATTTGTTTTGTATATATTGTGATTGTGTTGAAAAGAAAACAAATCGCAGTGCTCTCTCCTCCATTGAGTACTCTCTTTCTCTCTTCATAGCCAGCACGCTCTCCGGAGCGGAGCATTGGTAAGCCTCTGAAGCAACCTATTCAAAAACTCTACATCCGAAGTTCCACCGACACTTGCCCCACGATAATTGAACCTAGCAAACCTTAATTTGGCGATGAGCTGCCCCCACATTTATCACACCACACTCCCTTACCCACTCACCTTCGTTGTTGTTTGTCAACCACTCCTGCAGATGCTTGAAGTTGGGCAGGCTGAGACCCAGGTCCTTGGCGAATTTCTGCAGGAAGGCGCAAATCACCGCAAAGTCTGGATCGTTGGCGCATGTGTGCAGCGTGGAGGTGAGGGCGTCGTCGTCCTTGCACTCCTCCGATATCGAGTCCGTCGGAAGCGGGATCGGATTAGTGGGCGCCGCAGCCGCAGCTGAGGACGCCGCCATTTTTCATGCGTCCCCGAGAACGGGTGAAAATTTTCGGATGTTGTATACTACTCTGACAAAACCGCACAATGGGCACTGCAAACACGAATCATTTGTCTAAGGCTCAAGCTCTCTGGTCGCACGGCACTGCGAGGCTTCGAGGGTGCATATTTCTGGCCGCGAGACAGCTCTTGTACGGGCTAAAATCCTATTTTAAAGCAAGCGAAAAGGCTTTATTTTCTGTTGTGGGTTACAGTGTGGCCGCGCAGTCACTTCCCGACAATACCGCAGACTGCACCATGTATTTGGAGAGAGTTGGCAGCCGGAGCAGTGGGGAACTAGTTTCGCACTAGCATTCTGCATTTGTACTAAATGATCCAATTTTACAGCACCAAATCAAACAAGGAATTCATTTTAATTTATAATGAGAAAATGCGCTGCTATTTTCAGGTAGAACATAAATAAAAAAATTAAATAGCGCAAAACTAAGGTTTAACTAATCTTTCTTATTCGAGATGTTTGCCAATCATACTAAATTCGTTGCTTTATTAACATTTGTGGCAGACATACAAATAAATTAATAGCACATTTGCATTTCTTCGTGTATACATTGTACATATGTAGGAGTCGCCTTTCCACACTTTCCTGGTGCGCTTCGTCACTACGTGTACTGCCGACCACAGTGATAGAATGTTGACAGATCTTTGGAACGGAAAAAAACAATTTACATTTTACATTTTGATTAATAGAATTCAAATTGTACACACCAAATGCAATAATATTGTAATTGTGAGAAATTCAGATTAAAAATTTGATGAATTTTTCTGAGTGCAGATAAATGCGTAGATTGGCCAGCTTAATTTTTCAAAAATACTTACATCTTACGTTACACAAATGTGTTAACGGTATATTTGGTATTTGAAGAACACGACTGGTTCGATTCCTGAAACCAGTTCCAATGAGCAAAAGATTTGTGTGTGTGTGAGCGTAAGGGGAATTTGTTGATAGATAGAACGAGAAAAACAGTCGCAGCAAAACAACAAAGACGACGCAAACCAAACGAATTTAATTTTCAGTATCAAGTCAAATCAATTCGGGTTGCTCATCTGCCATCGTCGATCAAGATCTTGTGTACCCAAACGGTGGAACACTGCAACTGGATACAGCCAAAATAAAGAGCATCTAAAGGCCAGTGAAAGTGTAACTAGATAAAAAGATACAATCAGCAAAACTTCAGCAGCAATGAGCACATATCAAATGAACTTCAACCAGGACTTTACGTAAGTAGCGACATCTGTGCTTAAATCCTTGGTTCCAAGCTAGGAAGGTCACCACAGCGAAAAAGTGGCAAAACCACGGCAAGCAATTGAGACACAAAAATCGACAAATGAGACGGGTAAACAAGGCGAAAACAGCTGCTGTGGGGGAAGTGGGCGGGGACCGTTAGTGTGTCTGTGGGTGAGCGTGAATTGGCGTCATTACTCGTGTGTGTGTAGTTTATTAGAACATGCAAACAAGCAGTTCCAATTACAATGACATGCATTCATCTATTTTGGAATGCCTTTCCCGTTACGGAAGAGCTGGTAACCGAACTAGGTACAGTGTCCAACTAGAAGGGGTGGCCAGGCGGTCTACCCCGCTAGCCAACACTGGCCAACAAGCGACCGATTAGCACTTTTTCCATTGCGATGACCACTGTGCTGGACACCAACACTCCCACGATTGGAGCACCATCTCGTGTTTATGCGCAACAGCTGAAGTCGCGTCACAAACTGTGCTACGAGCGCACGAACTGTGGAACAAATGAAAGTTCGGAGCGATAAGGCCGATAGCTGTTTAAAATGACAAGGAACAAAGAGGGGTCACTCGTGCGGGAGCGCACTGTAGCTAGGAAGGCAGCCTCTACTCTCGAGCTTAATTAACCAGTTTCGCTATTGCACGGTACGTTTTTTTTCGGTCAGCTGATGTCATTAAAAAATAAGGTGAGGAAAAAAGTGCAAGCAAGCCTAAGAAAGTAACGGAAACTTCAATATGACTACTTATACACTCTCAGTGCAATTGGAAAAAGTCGTCAGCTGATCAGTGCGCGTCATAGATCAAAAGAGAGAACGAGACAAAGAAAGACGGCTGGTGAAGGGAGATTTCTAATCAGAATGAAATCAATTAGTGCGCGGGTGAATGTACCCTAAAACGCATATCAAACAATTTGGCATTCTCTTTCGGGACTTTTCCTCTGATATTTCGTAGTTTTTTTTTCAAAGGAAATAATTAAGCTTTCAGTATATATTTAGAAGTGACATAAAACCCGCTACATCAACTAAAAAAATTTAAAGGACGGTTATATGCATTTAAAGTTACAGTGTTTTACACTGGGTCGAAAGGTCAAAAGTGTTATTTTATTCATTCATTTTCACTATTTGGTTGGATAAGGCATGTTTTTTGTCTGTGTCATCAATTTGTTATTTATTTGATAACCTGAGCAATTGCTCATCAGCTTAGGCTTTTAATGCAAACGACCGTAAGTGCACTTTTGCCTGATGAGTAAATTTATTTTCGATGCCCCTTGTAAAAAAAAGCAAACGTGTGCGTTTATTTTTCTTAAACACTTCGTTTGTTTACCAACAACGCGAAAACAAAGACAACTCATGGAACAACAACAAACAAGAGACCTCAATGCGCTATCGCATAACAAGGGGCCTAGTAACCTTGGGCCCCATTTTAGCGCCGTTACGCCTTTGGCGGGAACTAGTTTCGGTTTCAAGAGAACAAATAGTCAGAAATAGCAACAACACGTGTTGCGCTCACTGATCACTTTACTGTGGTGGGCTTATCGCGGGGAGCGTGTGCTCAAGCCAACTGTGTGCCAAAAATCAATCGTAATAATTGCCAGAGCTCACCTTGCGAATACACAAAACCGGTTTCAAATGTGGCGCCCAAAAATACGGGCCACAACCAATCTCCAACCGGGACTCCGAACATCTGGCATCCCCGCCTGGTTTGCGAGTATGGCCACACTGGAAAATGCGGCACCGCTGACATTGAAAAGGCGAGAATAAAGCGAGCATTGTTGCAGTTTGAAATACGAGCGAGAGAGTGCATGGGTAAAAATCAATACAAGGAGCAGAAGCGATGGAGCAGCGCGCCAACTTCCTGGCTCTGACCCTCCTGGACGCCCTGGAGGACGAGAACGAGGCGGATATAATGTCGATGCTAGAGAGGAACAGCATAAACGCTGGCATCGTGCCCTGCGATCGCGGACTGGCCCCCTTGCACTACGTGTGCGGAATGCGAAACGGGGGATTGGCCCAGCGGATCCTGGAACGGTTCCTCGAGTGTCCCGACCTCGACGTGAATGCCCTGTGCGACGGCCAGACTACGGCGCTGCATATCGCCAGCATTTACGGGCGGACGGAACTTGTCAAGATGCTGCTGAAGCGCGGAGCTCGCGCGGACCTGGCTGACGAGGAGAACAAGCTGCCAGTTCACTACGCCATTGAGGAGTGTCACTTCGAGGTGCTGCAGCTGCTCCGGGATCACATCTTCCGCGAGAGACAGAGCAAGAAGAAGCAGCAGCAGCGAGTTCCGGTGGTCGACGCTCTAACGCCCAATCAGCCGAGGTACAATCACGATGTAACTTCCCCGTACTATATTAATATCACTCACAGGCGGCATCGACCGCAGCCGAAGTTTCCGGAGCCAACGGAGGTGGAATGCTCCGACATTCCGCCCCTGCCGGATGAGGAGTCTGTGAACCTGTTTGCCCTAACTGAAGCTCATCTTACCCAACTCATCCAGAGCCAACGGCAGAACCAGCCGGAAGATCCGTATCAGCCAAAGCGGCGAACTCTAATTGAAAGCTGGCGCGAGAAGGTAGAACGCTCACGCGCCCGCCAGTCCCTGCTCCATCAGTACGACGAGCATGTGGAAGCTCTGGTGAATGATGCCATTTGTCAGGACGACTTCAGCTATAAGAAGCACCTGCAGAAAAAGCTCAGAGATGAGGACAATCCGAAGACTCTGACAGAGGATGTTCCCACCTCGGGACGGCAGGTGTTCGAGATGCTAGTGGAGCAGGTTTCTCAGGCGGTCGTCGTGGAGCCGGAGCCAGTCCCGGAGCACAGTTTCTTCACTGCCCAGGGTGACGAGGAGGACGTGGCGGAGAACTCACCACGCCAGGATGAGTACTTTCTGCAAATCAAGGAGGCCTACGTTCACACTGACGACGAGAATGGATTAGTTTTCTACGAAGCGAGATATCTACAGAATAGGGAAAGGCGGGAGCCAATCGAGCGAACTCCCGAAGAGAGGAGGCACGATTTGGAAAGCTCCGTGAGCACTAATTATACCCTGCCACTAGACTACGAAACGGATGCTTTGCGCCGTGAGTTGACACAACTGGGTGCTCCGGTGGGTCCTATTACAAAAACAACTAAGAGACTGTACATCAAGCAGCTCATCAAATACAAGCGCAATACGGAGGCGCTGCTGGCAGCCCAAAAGCATGCCCAGGAGGCCCAGATCCGCTACTCTGTAGAGCTTCATCGCACGCTGCGGTCCCCAGAGGACTTTGCGAGGATTAATGATTACTTGCCTCATGAAGCAGCCTCTGCAGCTCATTTTGCAACGTGTGGAGTAACAAAAAAAAACATGCGAGAGGGACACCTCAAACAGAGCTTTATCTACATGTTGATCGATCCACGCATTTCGCGGAATCTACCTGGGGAGAGCGCTTTTCTCGAAAAGTTCGGGGTATGGCAGCGTTTTCTGGACTCCATTTTTTACGTAGGCAAGGGCAAATCGTCGCGACCGTACGCTCACCTTTACGATGCCATGCGGCAGCACACCCGCCTTCACCAGAAGCGCGAAAAGGATAAGACAAATAGGGAACGCGTCGGCGGATTCCGCACCCTGCAGCCAGATGTGTTCCGCTCCCCGCCACCGGGAGATTGCAAGATGGGAAGCCGTAAGCTGGAGCGCATCTTGAACATTTGGCAACATGGGAGTGGAGTCGTATGTCTGCATGTTTTTCACAACATCTTGCCAATTGATGCATACACGCGCGAAGCGTCTATAATAGACGCTCTGGGCTTGAATCATCTTACCAATATGAAACGCGGCGACTACTACGGGCCGGCTCAGTCATGGACCATGAAACAGAAAAAGCAGCTGGGAATCGCTCTGCTTCTCAAGGCCATGCATATCTATCTGGCGGAGGGAGAATCCCAGTTGTCGCCAAGCGACCTCCTCTGAGCACGGGAATAAAAAAATATTGACAATTAGCACCAAGTACAAAGTGGAGCATATCGAAAATGTTCAAGGATGGATCTCAAGATTAATTATATTTGGAAAATGAGCAGAATTAGAAGAGTAGAAGAGAGTAAGTTTGAACTCAAAAGAATAGTCTACAAATTTCAATTCTAACTTGGACCATTTGCGGTTCAATCACTTACAACCTAATTAATTAATTTATGTTTTGTCAAATAGTATTACAATTTTGAAGGGTAGTTTTATATATGTACATGATTACTTCCAAATAATAAAAATACATCATTCAAAGACGCGATTTATTGTGATTTAGAATTACTTATTTTATCATTTACTTAAGAATTGCTGAAATATTATTATATAAATGTAGTGACTGAAGAGCCTTGTCGATCATCACAAGAAATTATTAATAAGTAGCCCAAAGCAACAATTAACAACAAATCTAATACTAACTCTTTTGTTCGACAAAATTAATTAAACACTTTAAATCAACACTTGCCTTATTATTTTGACAAATGAATTATAAATTAACACAAATTAACACTTTACTATGATTTAATATTTGGAGTTGGAAAGTTTGAATATTTGTCCTGAAATAAGCTCACTGTTCATTAAATTGTAGCGTCTTTCGCTGCAGTAATCTCGTACAAGCCAACATTATTAGGTGTTTAAAAGTCGGTCAACATTCACTCCGCTACTGATAATTATCAAGAATATACATCTATAGGGTTGAAAACGCTTCCTTCTACCTGTTACATACTCTTTAAACTAGAACGCGAAATTATATGGTTTTGCTCTGTAAAAACAGTACCCTCTCCGTAAGGAGGACCGAAATTTTGACCCAATAAAATGGGGTAACATATTCAGCATATGCTGAAACTTAAAAAAAAATTCAAGTACATATATTTTGTTATTGTGGCAATTAGAACATATTAACTACTATTTCGTTATTTTCGTTATATTTTTTCTTTGCGTTTAATAGTGAAGCTACCCTTGTTTATTACAGGAGTTTTTGTTACTTTTTGATTTTCGACACGAATTACAATATATACACATGAAAATATTTTTTAATACTTTAAATATCAACTTTGGTAGGATCAAAAATTCATAATTAGTCAAGAATTTCTTTTCCAACAATATTGTTCTCGCACTCAAATATTTAGGGATTTTGCTCATCTAAGAATATTTTCTGCGTGCGGCTGGTTCAACAAGTGGTTGGTCATTGGAAGAAATTAATCCGTTTGTGCAACGGCTACTGTAGGAAACCCACCCTTGAACAGCCTCCCCAAAAGTGCCTGCAAGTGCCGGTATCAAAATGAGCCGAACTGGGGAGCCCAAAAGCATGCTGCACCTTTTGACCGGCTGCAAATTCGTTGCTTGGGAGGTTTTCGCGTGCGTGTGCGCATATAATTCCCAACTGCTTCTGACAGCGCCGGCATGGAGTAGAATCGAATGCCAGCATTAAGTTATCTTTGCGCAGTGGCAATACCGTAACCAATGAAGTCCTCCTGAGGTGCGGTTATTGCTAGTTGAAAACTTTAACCAATACCCCGCCATGGGGACGTGAAATACCGTCCACTACGGCAATTTTTGGAAGCCCGAGAGGGCTAATTGAATAATCAATCTAAAGCTTGCTAAATATCCATTCCCCATTAAGTTTATTTTCAACAATCGGTAACTGGATACGAACTGCAAAGTATGGTGCAAATTTACATTTGCATCTGATGATGATTTTGTCTTCTTAAAGTGCTCAATTTTGTAAATACCAAATTAATAGAACAGTTCGGATATACATAGGTATTATGAAAACCTCTGTTGGTCAAGAGTTTTCATCCAAAGTAGCAAAAATAAACAAGTATACAAAATTCGATGCTTTGCAACTTCTTAATCGCTTTACTTCTTTTGCCGTATTAGTAACACTTATTGACGTTCTGTGTCTTCCGACAGTTCCCTGTCTGTGCTGAGTCCCACGGGTCTACGCCTGTTCTCGATTACTAGCCAGGACAAGGTGGAGGAGATATTCGCCAAGGACAACACGGAGCAAATCCGAATAGTAGAGCGCCTGTTCAACAGCTCGCTGGTAGTTCTGGTCACCGCTCAGAAGCCAAACTGCCTTAAGATGCTCCATTTTAAGAAGAAGCAGGACATCTGCAACTGTTTCTACCCGTCGGAGATCCTGTGCGTCCGCATGAACCGGCAACGTCTGATCGTC
Organism: Drosophila orena; assembly: GCA_005876975.1. Classification (NCBI taxonomy): domain Eukaryota; kingdom Metazoa; phylum Arthropoda; class Insecta; order Diptera; family Drosophilidae; genus Drosophila; species Drosophila orena. Next base: position 41,314 of record VCKV01000049.1, on the reverse strand, counting down.
TGCCTGGCGGAGAGCATACACATCCACGACATCCGCGACATGAAAATCCTGCACTCCATCGAGAACATCGCGCCCAACGAGCAGGGTCTGTGCGCCCTCTCCCTCAACTCGCACCTGGCCTTCCCTGTCTGTCAAACGAGCGGCGAGCTGCGTATCTTCAACGCCAGCAAGCTGCGCACGGGCATGACCATCAGGGCCCACGACACGTCCCTCTCAGCTCTCGCTTTCTCGCCCAGCGGTGCCCTGCTGGCCACCGCCTCCGAGCGCGGGACCGTCATCCGGCTCTTTTGTGTTAAGAATGGCCAGCGAGTGCAGGAATTCCGGAGGGGCGTTAGCTGTGTCCGCATCGCCTCACTGGTCTTCTCGGCCAGTGGGGACTTCCTCTGCGCCTCCTCCAACACGGAGACCATCCACGTTTTCAAGATCGATGCGCGTGCAGTGGAGACGGTTGAGCTGAAAGCGATAGGTGAGTATGTTGACCAAGAACGAGCTTCGTTGCCTTGATGCTTTAACATAATGAAGCATTGAAAGCATTTTAACAATCTAATACTTTTGAACAAAAAAGTAACTGAAAGTTGTTCAAGATGCGTTACAAGTTTCTTTTCTATCTTAGCCGATGTGGCTGCCAAATCCGAAAATTCTGCAAAGGAATCAGTGGCATCCGCAGCAGCTGAGGAGAGCAGTAGACCTGTCGCTACCTGGGGCGGAATGCTTTCCAAGGCTGTGTCATCGTTGCTGTTGCCCACGCAAGTCAGCGAAGTACTGGCTCAGGACCGATCCTTCGCCACGGTGCAGCTGGCTCAGGGCGGCCTAAAGCACATATGTGCCTTGACCCGTGTTCAGAAGGAGCCACGTCTGCTGATTGCGTGCGAGGACGGATTTCTGTACGTGCACGAGTTTCCTGCGGATCGTGGCGGCTCCTGCAAACTGCTGTCTGTCCACGACTTGCGCGGGGCCCTGGAGGATGTTATCGAGCTTGAGCTCAGCGAAAGCGTGCAGAGGTCGCAGACCAAGCCTTCAAATCCGTCAACTCTGACGCAGCCTTCGCTTACGATGCTTAAGAGCTGTGCGGCCAGTGTGCTCATCGAAAATCCGGATCCTATGCAAGACAACAGTTACGCAAGCATCCTGAAAGGTGACCAGGCAGATGCGATGTCTGGTGAGCGAATATTAATAGTTATTTTCAAACAGCCTGTCTAACGATGCCTCATCCATAGATTCTGCCAAGTTTCGCAAGCTTTGCGATGCCATCGACACCCCAACAAAGCTCTATGATGAGCGACAATTTCCGCCAGTGGCAATTACCGCTAAGGATTGACCACGTCGCCGTAGCATCAAGGATATGGTCATAGTTGATAGACAGCAGATTAATTAGCAACATTAGTTAATTCACCTATGACAAGTCGTCCCAAACAAATGTTATGACATCTATATCTACCGATCCTTCCTATATGAAGCGAAAATACTCGTTTGAAAAGTATTTTATTTTATATGAAGCATCCCTTTAAATGTATGTACATCTGATAATGTATGTATGTATGTATATATAAAAGTACCTAAAAGAATAACACGTAAAAAACTTGATTTTCTTATCGTGTTAATTTATTTTTGCCCTAATGGTCAACATTATTAAACCTTAGGCATTAATTCAAACTCTGTATCTTTGTATTATATAAATTTAGGTATAACTGTATAGAATGAAATAATAAAATTGTGCGGTAGAAGCTCAAAAAACGAACAAAAAAAGAAACAAATGATGTACCTTAAAAAAACATATTCAACTAGCTTTGCAATAAATTAACAAAAGTGTGCAAAAATATAATATTACTAAGAAGCAAATAAAAACTTATTTAATTATTTTAGTGAAAATTCGATGTATTTAATTTAAAAAATAAATAAAATTTAAATAGGGCAACGATAACTTCGAAATTAAATTTGCAATTAGAAAACATTACGAAAATACTTAGCAGTATAATGGAAATATTCATGTACGTAAAAGAAAAAAAAGAACACCAAAAAAGATTTTAAAAATGAAAAAACCTAAAAGCTAAATAAAAATATTTAAAATCAAACAATCAAAAATCTCACCTTTTGTTATTAAACATAAAACTAATAACAACTTTGCGATCAAATAGAGAATTGGAATAAAGAAAACTTTGGGTCGCCCTATCGAAATAGTATCATTTTGAATTCTGTTACTCGTAAAGCCATTATTTAGTCATTAAGATTATCCTTGATCAGGATCACTAGCATAGTTCATCTAGCCATGTTAGGCTGTCTGCTTGTCCGTATGGACAAGAAGATCTCGGGAGCTTGAAGAACTGAAAAGCTAAGATTACGCATGTGGATCCTACTGCAGTTGACGCAGCGCAAACTTTTTCAAATTCTGGCCAAAACTTTGGTAAATGTTTTGATTTGGAAACTATACTATAGTTTCCAACGTATTGAAGAACACAGTAGACATTGAAAAAATCAAATGGTTCAGCAAAATGAATGATGCACAAGTACACATTTAAACGAGATAGAATGCGCGGCGACAGCGATTTGGATTTGCTCTATAACGAATATCTCTTCAAATGATTTGCGAATAAGTTATATGGATTTGTTGCTTCCCTTTCAAATATATTAGTTTTTCCAATCCAACCCACCTTCGTTACATTGAAATTACAATTAAAACAATATAGAATGCTATAGACGAGTTTTTTACTCAGCTTATGGAAGTGCTAACGAGAAATTTCAGTGTTCTGGATTATAGATTCTGGATTAGAAATTGGAAAAAATAATAAAATGAAAAACAAATTTAAAATTATTTAAGAGTGTGGACGTGGCAAAAAGTATTCTGGCAAATCTATAGAAATTTACAGCATATATTTAAAAATGAATTAATATCACATTTTTCAAAAGTGTGGGCGTGACCGTTTTGGACGGTTTGTGGGCGTAGCAGTGCGCGTAGCAAAATTTGGAAACAAACTTGCGCTGCGTCTAAGTCTCTGAAAACTGCGTGCTTTATCTCAATACTCTGGCTTTTGTAGTTCCTGAGATCGAGGCGTTCATACGGACAGACGGACGGACAGACGAACATGGCCAGATCGACTCGGCTATTGATCCTGATCAAGAATGTCGGATACTTTATATATGGCCGGAAACGTTTCCTTCTGCCTGTTGCATACTTTTCAACGAATTTAGTATACCCATTTACTCTACGAGTAACGAGTATAAAAATGTTAGCTTATGGGAGCGGTGGCATTGCCTAAATCCATGGCTTATATTAGGGGCAAATACTTTATATCATTTATGTTCCAATTTGTTGTCATTGCTAGCGCATTTTAAATATACTATTTTAAAGCTTAATACGGTGAATAGCTTTCACTTTTAATTGGTACCATTTATTTTGTCAATACCTACCAGTTAAAAGTCCATTATTCTCCCCCGAATTTATCTCCAGAATTTATATTGATATAGTTAAGAATTACAATAAAAGATCGCTCTGAAACTATTCTTAATTTGGCGGTAAAATATTTTAAGAAACTGATTACTCTGGAGACAAAGAATTCCTATTATGCGCGTGATCGGGTTGATGATGGTGATGATGATGGCGAGCGTGATGGTGATGATGGTGCCGTTGTGGTGCTTCTATCTCCGGCATCAATTCATGATCGCCTTGAGTAGTTAAAACTTCATCGATTTGCGTTGACTTGTCTAATTTCCAGCCTATCTCTGGAGGTGGAGTGACCGTCTTCTGTGATTTCAGTGAGAACATGGATCCGATTTTCTTTAGCTTGCTGTGGACTGAAGCTTCTACGTCCTGGTCCCCTGAGCTTTTAAGGCTTTTCATTGACAATCCCTGCGACTTGAAAGAATGCTTGGAGCGACTTGACGAGGAACTGGAAGATGATGAGCTGCCAGACCCAGAACTTGTATGTACAGGTTTAGTGGTTATCCATATTCTAGCCGCAAACAAAGCCTCTGATTTAAAAGCATCCTTCAGCGAGATCTTAAAATAATCAAGAGAGAATGCTATAGCTATCAGATACCCGTTACCCACTTAGCCAATGGGAGTGCGAACGAGAACTTTTCACATTTGGTTGGCATATTGATAAAAATAGGGTCTTAGATTGGCGTGGAAACAATATTCTTGCGAGTGGATAAAAAATCGATAGACTAATAAAAATATGCCAAAAATGCAACACATTTTGTAAAACTGTGGGCAGTTTCGGGCGGTTTGTGGGCGTTACAGTGTGCGTGGCAACATGGGTCAACAAACTGCTCTGCGTCTATGCCTCTGGAAGCTGTATGCTTAATCTCAACGTTCTAGTTTTTGTAGTTCCGGACGGACAGACGGACAGACGGACATGGCCAGATCGACTCGGATATTGATCCTGATCAAGAATATATATACTTCATATTATCGGAAACGCTTCCTCCTGCCTATTACATACTTTTCAACGAATCTAATATACCCTTTTACTCGACGAGTAACGAGTATAACAATTTAAATAAGAATTACCTTTTCTTCAATTGCTACCGATTTCACGTTCCAAAGAAACTCCGTACATCCCAGAACCATTGCTGCAAACAAGCCGAGACCCAGCACCAGGAAGACTCCACCCACGTTTTCCAATCCCAGCTCGGGCGTGTCTCCTCCATCGTCGTCACTCTTTTCGCAGTTCCCGCCGCCGTGCATCTCCTTCCACCACTTTCGCTTTAGTTCCGCCAGCTGTCCAAGCTCGCCCAACTTTAGCACTGCCGCGCTGATCTGTTTGCGATACGGGGAATCTGAAAGAAAATGTTCATTTTGGGAAACTTTTAGAATAACGGATTGGAGGATAGAGGCAGCTCTGTACAATCGCGGAGCAAACTTGCAATCCTTAGGGACACAGGACTTAGTAGGGCATAGTGTTATTAGAGAACCGGACTGGCATATTTATTTTAAGTGGTTTTAAGGCTAATCGCCTTTCCGGCTATAGCGATTCATTTTGTTGTAAACTCTAAAGAGATCAAAGGTGAAAATAAGTCTAAAAACGTAAAGGTAGTTCTCCGCATCCTAACCAAAATCCCTAGTAAGTGAATGAGAAACATACAGAGTTGGTATTTATGTATATTGTATCTTAAAATCGTATTGTCAACACTTACTGAAGGGCATTGCAATGCCATAGCTTTTGTAGTCTAGCCAGCCACCGATCTGCACCAGGTCGCACTTCCGCTCCACATTATACTCCAAGGTTGTGGACTCCATCAAAAAGGCGTAGAGATTCTTGCCTTTTTGTACCCTCTCGACGCCCTCGTCGTTGGTTTTTGTGAAAACTGAAGGACTGGCGCTTTCCATGGCGGTCCACATCTTCTGGTAAGTGCTAAAGTTCGAGTCGCGAAAGAACCCTATTGTGGAACCACCAGCCATCGCACCGTATTTAATTTTACTTTGTGCAGCCAGATCCTCGGCGCTGTTGATGGAGTTCGCCTGGCGAGAATTGGTCAGAAAAGCAGCCAAGTTAGCCGTGTAGGAATTCAGCATCATTAGAGCGAAGAACCACCACATTCCAGTGACCAACCTGGTTGAGGCAGCCCTGGAAAATAATCGATCTTTAACACAAAAGAATGCCCTTGTAATACCCTCTTACTTCGGCAGAATGTCACAGCCTTGTCCCATCAATGATCCGATCGACAGCCATGTAGTGTTCATAATCGACCATATGTTCTCCACTTCCTCGGGTTCCTTGCACGGATGAGGGTTTTCCCAGTCGTCGGGTGCCATACGAGCCAGTGCGAACAAAAGAAGGGAAATGAAGAGATATGCCGAGCCCATGTAGATCCACACATCCAAGGAGAACGGAGATAAAAACGAGAACAAGTCAGTGGGTGGTGTCGGAGGCTTCGAAAACAGTATGCTGATTCCTAGGGTCATGAATGGGGGTGTAAAGTCAACTGCCTGGCGTCGGGATGACGTCATTGTTAAATCGCAGATTCCAAGGTCAGCATTCTAAAAGAAAAACAACAGATAACACTGTAGTCGCGTTCCTCGACTATCAGATGCCCGTTACTTAGCTTTTGGCGTCTTGTGGTCTTTACAGAAATACATAATATATATATATTTACAAAATATTTGTGCCATATCGATATTTCTATCGACAAAACAAAAAATAGACAAAACCGTGCGCGGTTGTGGGCGTTAGAGTGGGCGTGGCAACATTTTTAAATAAACTTGCTCAGCGTTGACTTCACTAGACTCACTAGAGCCTTTTATTGATCTCGAAATCTCGACGTTCATACGGACAGACAAACGGACATGGCCAGATCGGCACGTCCTGTTATCCTGATCTATACACATTATTATACATATATTCCCTATTACTAGACTATTATTTAACGTACCCCATCAATCAGTTGCCTCACGATGCCATCCCAGGTCTGGGTCACCTTATTGAGAGCGCCGTACTTGCCGTCGGGGGACATTCGGAATTCGTACTTAAAGTTCAGCATTTTGGCAATTTCGTCGATTAAATCTATAGAGTATCCCTCGTAACGGGAATTCCCCGTCAGGATCTGACCTTCCTCCGGCTCTCGGAGCGTAAGGAATGGGGCTCCCAGGCGTGAGGACACAATAAATGTTTTGTTGGACAGCTTTTGGCCAACTCTCTTCTCGCTCTCTTCGTCGTCATTGAGTACATCCAATCCGTTCACTGGATCCCAAGTGGCTAAGTCCAAAAAGCCATCGGCATTTAATTCCATAAAACGCAGGGTGAAAAAGCTTCTTTGTCCATTCTCATTAAAGTCAATTCGTCCCGTCGAAGTCTCCTCGGACCGCTAAGAAATTCATTTGATTATAAGTGATTACATAAGTTAATACACTAAAATAAATAGCTTTCAAACTAAGAAAGAAATCGGCGTGTCCTGTTTTATATTGTTATTATATTGGTATTTGTGACATTACGCTGCACAGTCACTATATATGTATATTTATGCAAATACTTGTAAAATATGAGATAAACAGGTAATCAGATAATCACCAATAAAAAAAATAATATAAATTACCCTCAAAGTAATGCCGAGAAGGCAAGGGTTACGAACACGAAAGAGTGAATGCCATGTTCAATATTTATCACTGGCCAAGGTAGGGCCAATGAGCCTTTATTTACTTTAAAAAATAAAGCTTCTAGAGCATTCGGCCAAACCTAAAAACAGTGTTTTAATCAGGTTAGCAATACTCGTATAGTAGTAGTATATCGCTTGTACGAGCATCAACCTCATGTGTTTTTTGCAGTGTGCAAAAACGTACAGATAATTATCAGTGCTGCAGATGACGTTTGCCAATGTACGAGTATTTTTCAATTTTTAATGCTTATAAGCCAAATTGAAATTTTCAAAATATCTTACCGCTTTTATGAACTCAATAATGCGTTTACCAAATGGCCACGGCCTCTTTCGTCTGCATTCTAGATCGGGAGCAGTAAGCTCCTCGAAAATTCCGAGTTCTGTAAGTCCTTTAGAAAAGATCCAAACGGCATCATTGAGCAGAATCATTTGGGATTTCACCTTATTTGGGTCGACTTTGAAGTAGCGTTTTCATCCAAAGTAGCAAAAATAAACAAGTATACAAAATTCGATGCTTTGCAACTTCTTAATCGCTTTACTTCTTTTGCCGTATTAGTAACACTTATTGACGTTCTGTGTCTTCCGACAGTTCCCTGTCTGTGCTGAGTCCCACGGGTCTACGCCTGTTCTCGATTACTAGCCAGGACAAGGTGGAGGAGATATTCGCCAAGGACAACACGGAGCAAATCCGAATAGTAGAGCGCCTGTTCAACAGCTCGCTGGTAGTTCTGGTCACCGCTCAGAAGCCAAACTGCCTTAAGATGCTCCATTTTAAGAAGAAGCAGGACATCTGCAACTGTTTCTACCCGTCGGAGATCCTGTGCGTCCGCATGAACCGGCAACGTCTGATCGTCTGCCTGGCGGAGAGCATACACATCCACGACATCCGCGACATGAAAATCCTGCACTCCATCGAGAACATCGCGCCCAACGAGCAGGGTCTGTGCGCCCTCTCCCTCAACTCGCACCTGGCCTTCCCTGTCTGTCAAACGAGCGGCGAGCTGCGTATCTTCAACGCCAGCAAGCTGCGCACGGGCATGACCATCAGGGCCCACGACACGTCCCTCTCAGCTCTCGCTTTCTCGCCCAGCGGTGCCCTGCTGGCCACCGCCTCCGAGCGCGGGACCGTCATCCGGCTCTTTTGTGTTAAGAATGGCCAGCGAGTGCAGGAATTCCGGAGGGGCGTTAGCTGTGTCCGCATCGCCTCACTGGTCTTCTCGGCCAGTGGGGACTTCCTCTGCGCCTCCTCCAACACGGAGACCATCCACGTTTTCAAGATCGATGCGCGTGCAGTGGAGACGGTTGAGCTGAAAGCGATAGGTGAGTATGTTGACCAAGAACGAGCTTCGTTGCCTTGATGCTTTAACATAATGAAGCATTGAAAGCATTTTAACAATCTAATACTTTTGAACAAAAAAGTAACTGAAAGTTGTTCAAGATGCGTTACAAGTTTCTTTTCTATCTTAGCCGATGTGGCTGCCAAATCCGAAAATTCTGCAAAGGAATCAGTGGCATCCGCAGCAGCTGAGGAGAGCAGTAGACCTGTCGCTACCTGGGGCGGAATGCTTTCCAAGGCTGTGTCATCGTTGCTGTTGCCCACGCAAGTCAGCGAAGTACTGGCTCAGGACCGATCCTTCGCCACGGTGCAGCTGGCTCAGGGCGGCCTAAAGCACATATGTGCCTTGACCCGTGTTCAGAAGGAGCCACGTCTGCTGATTGCGTGCGAGGACGGATTTCTGTACGTGCACGAGTTTCCTGCGGATCGTGGCGGCTCCTGCAAACTGCTGTCTGTCCACGACTTGCGCGGGGCCCTGGAGGATGTTATCGAGCTTGAGCTCAGCGAAAGCGTGCAGAGGTCGCAGACCAAGCCTTCAAATCCGTCAACTCTGACGCAGCCTTCGCTTACGATGCTTAAGAGCTGTGCGGCCAGTGTGCTCATCGAAAATCCGGATCCTATGCAAGACAACAGTTACGCAAGCATCCTGAAAGGTGACCAGGCAGATGCGATGTCTGGTGAGCGAATATTAATAGTTATTTTCAAACAGCCTGTCTAACGATGCCTCATCCATAGATTCTGCCAAGTTTCGCAAGCTTTGCGATGCCATCGACACCCCAACAAAGCTCTATGATGAGCGACAATTTCCGCCAGTGGCAATTACCGCTAAGGATTGACCACGTCGCCGTAGCATCAAGGATATGGTCATAGTTGATAGACAGCAGATTAATTAGCAACATTAGTTAATTCACCTATGACAAGTCGTCCCAAACAAATGTTATGACATCTATATCTACCGATCCTTCCTATATGAAGCGAAAATACTCGTTTGAAAAGTATTTTATTTTATATGAAGCATCCCTTTAAATGTATGTACATCTGATAATGTATGTATGTATGTATATATAAAAGTACCTAAAAGAATAACACGTAAAAAACTTGATTTTCTTATCGTGTTAATTTATTTTTGCCCTAATGGTCAACATTATTAAACCTTAGGCATTAATTCAAACTCTGTATCTTTGTATTATATAAATTTAGGTATAACTGTATAGAATGAAATAATAAAATTGTGCGGTAGAAGCTCAAAAAACGAACAAAAAAAGAAACAAATGATGTACCTTAAAAAAACATATTCAACTAGCTTTGCAATAAATTAACAAAAGTGTGCAAAAATATAATATTACTAAGAAGCAAATAAAAACTTATTTAATTATTTTAGTGAAAATTCGATGTATTTAATTTAAAAAATAAATAAAATTTAAATAGGGCAACGATAACTTCGAAATTAAATTTGCAATTAGAAAACATTACGAAAATACTTAGCAGTATAATGGAAATATTCATGTACGTAAAAGAAAAAAAAGAACACCAAAAAAGATTTTAAAAATGAAAAAACCTAAAAGCTAAATAAAAATATTTAAAATCAAACAATCAAAAATCTCACCTTTTGTTATTAAACATAAAACTAATAACAACTTTGCGATCAAATAGAGAATTGGAATAAAGAAAACTTTGGGTCGCCCTATCGAAATAGTATCATTTTGAATTCTGTTACTCGTAAAGCCATTATTTAGTCATTAAGATTATCCTTGATCAGGATCACTAGCATAGTTCATCTAGCCATGTTAGGCTGTCTGCTTGTCCGTATGGACAAGAAGATCTCGGGAGCTTGAAGAACTGAAAAGCTAAGATTACGCATGTGGATCCTACTGCAGTTGACGCAGCGCAAACTTTTTCAAATTCTGGCCAAAACTTTGGTAAATGTTTTGATTTGGAAACTATACTATAGTTTCCAACGTATTGAAGAACACAGTAGACATTGAAAAAATCAAATGGTTCAGCAAAATGAATGATGCACAAGTACACATTTAAACGAGATAGAATGCGCGGCGACAGCGATTTGGATTTGCTCTATAACGAATATCTCTTCAAATGATTTGCGAATAAGTTATATGGATTTGTTGCTTCCCTTTCAAATATATTAGTTTTTCCAATCCAACCCACCTTCGTTACATTGAAATTACAATTAAAACAATATAGAATGCTATAGACGAGTTTTTTACTCAGCTTATGGAAGTGCTAACGAGAAATTTCAGTGTTCTGGATTATAGATTCTGGATTAGAAATTGGAAAAAATAATAAAATGAAAAACAAATTTAAAATTATTTAAGAGTGTGGACGTGGCAAAAAGTATTCTGGCAAATCTATAGAAATTTACAGCATATATTTAAAAATGAATTAATATCACATTTTTCAAAAGTGTGGGCGTGACCGTTTTGGACGGTTTGTGGGCGTAGCAGTGCGCGTAGCAAAATTTGGAAACAAACTTGCGCTGCGTCTAAGTCTCTGAAAACTGCGTGCTTTATCTCAATACTCTGGCTTTTGTAGTTCCTGAGATCGAGGCGTTCATACGGACAGACGGACGGACAGACGAACATGGCCAGATCGACTCGGCTATTGATCCTGATCAAGAATGTCGGATACTTTATATATGGCCGGAAACGTTTCCTTCTGCCTGTTGCATACTTTTCAACGAATTTAGTATACCCATTTACTCTACGAGTAACGAGTATAAAAATGTTAGCTTATGGGAGCGGTGGCATTGCCTAAATCCATGGCTTATATTAGGGGCAAATACTTTATATCATTTATGTTCCAATTTGTTGTCATTGCTAGCGCATTTTAAATATACTATTTTAAAGCTTAATACGGTGAATAGCTTTCACTTTTAATTGGTACCATTTATTTTGTCAATACCTACCAGTTAAAAGTCCATTATTCTCCCCCGAATTTATCTCCAGAATTTATATTGATATAGTTAAGAATTACAATAAAAGATCGCTCTGAAACTATTCTTAATTTGGCGGTAAAATATTTTAAGAAACTGATTACTCTGGAGACAAAGAATTCCTATTATGCGCGTGATCGGGTTGATGATGGTGATGATGATGGCGAGCGTGATGGTGATGATGGTGCCGTTGTGGTGCTTCTATCTCCGGCATCAATTCATGATCGCCTTGAGTAGTTAAAACTTCATCGATTTGCGTTGACTTGTCTAATTTCCAGCCTATCTCTGGAGGTGGAGTGACCGTCTTCTGTGATTTCAGTGAGAACATGGATCCGATTTTCTTTAGCTTGCTGTGGACTGAAGCTTCTACGTCCTGGTCCCCTGAGCTTTTAAGGCTTTTCATTGACAATCCCTGCGACTTGAAAGAATGCTTGGAGCGACTTGACGAGGAACTGGAAGATGATGAGCTGCCAGACCCAGAACTTGTATGTACAGGTTTAGTGGTTATCCATATTCTAGCCGCAAACAAAGCCTCTGATTTAAAAGCATCCTTCAGCGAGATCTTAAAATAATCAAGAGAGAATGCTATAGCTATCAGATACCCGTTACCCACTTAGCCAATGGGAGTGCGAACGAGAACTTTTCACATTTGGTTGGCATATTGATAAAAATAGGGTCTTAGATTGGCGTGGAAACAATATTCTTGCGAGTGGATAAAAAATCGATAGACTAATAAAAATATGCCAAAAATGCAACACATTTTGTAAAACTGTGGGCAGTTTCGGGCGGTTTGTGGGCGTTACAGTGTGCGTGGCAACATGGGTCAACAAACTGCTCTGCGTCTATGCCTCTGGAAGCTGTATGCTTAATCTCAACGTTCTAGTTTTTGTAGTTCCGGACGGACAGACGGACAGACGGACATGGCCAGATCGACTCGGATATTGATCCTGATCAAGAATATATATACTTCATATTATCGGAAACGCTTCCTCCTGCCTATTACATACTTTTCAACGAATCTAATATACCCTTTTACTCGACGAGTAACGAGTATAACAATTTAAATAAGAATTACCTTTTCTTCAATTGCTACCGATTTCACGTTCCAAAGAAACTCCGTACATCCCAGAACCATTGCTGCAAACAAGCCGAGACCCAGCACCAGGAAGACTCCACCCACGTTTTCCAATCCCAGCTCGGGCGTGTCTCCTCCATCGTCGTCACTCTTTTCGCAGTTCCCGCCGCCGTGCATCTCCTTCCACCACTTTCGCTTTAGTTCCGCCAGCTGTCCAAGCTCGCCCAACTTTAGCACTGCCGCGCTGATCTGTTTGCGATACGGGGAATCTGAAAGAAAATGTTCATTTTGGGAAACTTTTAGAATAACGGATTGGAGGATAGAGGCAGCTCTGTACAATCGCGGAGCAAACTTGCAATCCTTAGGGACACAGGACTTAGTAGGGCATAGTGTTATTAGAGAACCGGACTGGCATATTTATTTTAAGTGGTTTTAAGGCTAATCGCCTTTCCGGCTATAGCGATTCATTTTGTTGTAAACTCTAAAGAGATCAAAGGTGAAAATAAGTCTAAAAACGTAAAGGTAGTTCTCCGCATCCTAACCAAAATCCCTAGTAAGTGAATGAGAAACATACAGAGTTGGTATTTATGTATATTGTATCTTAAAATCGTATTGTCAACACTTACTGAAGGGCATTGCAATGCCATAGCTTTTGTAGTCTAGCCAGCCACCGATCTGCACCAGGTCGCACTTCCGCTCCACATTATACTCCAAGGTTGTGGACTCCATCAAAAAGGCGTAGAGATTCTTGCCTTTTTGTACCCTCTCGACGCCCTCGTCGTTGGTTTTTGTGAAAACTGAAGGACTGGCGCTTTCCATGGCGGTCCACATCTTCTGGTAAGTGCTAAAGTTCGAGTCGCGAAAGAACCCTATTGTGGAACCACCAGCCATCGCACCGTATTTAATTTTACTTTGTGCAGCCAGATCCTCGGCGCTGTTGATGGAGTTCGCCTGGCGAGAATTGGTCAGAAAAGCAGCCAAGTTAGCCGTGTAGGAATTCAGCATCATTAGAGCGAAGAACCACCACATTCCAGTGACCAACCTGGTTGAGGCAGCCCTGGAAAATAATCGATCTTTAACACAAAAGAATGCCCTTGTAATACCCTCTTACTTCGGCAGAATGTCACAGCCTTGTCCCATCAATGATCCGATCGACAGCCATGTAGTGTTCATAATCGACCATATGTTCTCCACTTCCTCGGGTTCCTTGCACGGATGAGGGTTTTCCCAGTCGTCGGGTGCCATACGAGCCAGTGCGAACAAAAGAAGGGAAATGAAGAGATATGCCGAGCCCATGTAGATCCACACATCCAAGGAGAACGGAGATAAAAACGAGAACAAGTCAGTGGGTGGTGTCGGAGGCTTCGAAAACAGTATGCTGATTCCTAGGGTCATGAATGGGGGTGTAAAGTCAACTGCCTGGCGTCGGGATGACGTCATTGTTAAATCGCAGATTCCAAGGTCAGCATTCTAAAAGAAAAACAACAGATAACACTGTAGTCGCGTTCCTCGACTATCAGATGCCCGTTACTTAGCTTTTGGCGTCTTGTGGTCTTTACAGAAATACATAATATATATATATTTACAAAATATTTGTGCCATATCGATATTTCTATCGACAAAACAAAAAATAGACAAAACCGTGCGCGGTTGTGGGCGTTAGAGTGGGCGTGGCAACATTTTTAAATAAACTTGCTCAGCGTTGACTTCACTAGACTCACTAGAGCCTTTTATTGATCTCGAAATCTCGACGTTCATACGGACAGACAAACGGACATGGCCAGATCGGCACGTCCTGTTATCCTGATCTATACACATTATTATACATATATTCCCTATTACTAGACTATTATTTAACGTACCCCATCAATCAGTTGCCTCACGATGCCATCCCAGGTCTGGGTCACCTTATTGAGAGCGCCGTACTTGCCGTCGGGGGACATTCGGAATTCGTACTTAAAGTTCAGCATTTTGGCAATTTCGTCGATTAAATCTATAGAGTATCCCTCGTAACGGGAATTCCCCGTCAGGATCTGACCTTCCTCCGGCTCTCGGAGCGTAAGGAATGGGGCTCCCAGGCGTGAGGACACAATAAATGTTTTGTTGGACAGCTTTTGGCCAACTCTCTTCTCGCTCTCTTCGTCGTCATTGAGTACATCCAATCCGTTCACTGGATCCCAAGTGGCTAAGTCCAAAAAGCCATCGGCATTTAATTCCATAAAACGCAGGGTGAAAAAGCTTCTTTGTCCATTCTCATTAAAGTCAATTCGTCCCGTCGAAGTCTCCTCGGACCGCTAAGAAATTCATTTGATTATAAGTGATTACATAAGTTAATACACTAAAATAAATAGCTTTCAAACTAAGAAAGAAATCGGCGTGTCCTGTTTTATATTGTTATTATATTGGTATTTGTGACATTACGCTGCACAGTCACTATATATGTATATTTATGCAAATACTTGTAAAATATGAGATAAACAGGTAATCAGATAATCACCAATAAAAAAAATAATATAAATTACCCTCAAAGTAATGCCGAGAAGGCAAGGGTTACGAACACGAAAGAGTGAATGCCATGTTCAATATTTATCACTGGCCAAGGTAGGGCCAATGAGCCTTTATTTACTTTAAAAAATAAAGCTTCTAGAGCATTCGGCCAAACCTAAAAACAGTGTTTTAATCAGGTTAGCAATACTCGTATAGTAGTAGTATATCGCTTGTACGAGCATCAACCTCATGTGTTTTTTGCAGTGTGCAAAAACGTACAGATAATTATCAGTGCTGCAGATGACGTTTGCCAATGTACGAGTATTTTTCAATTTTTAATGCTTATAAGCCAAATTGAAATTTTCAAAATATCTTACCGCTTTTATGAACTCAATAATGCGTTTACCAAATGGCCACGGCCTCTTTCGTCTGCATTCTAGATCGGGAGCAGTAAGCTCCTCGAAAATTCCGAGTTCTGTAAGTCCTTTAGAAAAGATCCAAACGGCATCATTGAGCAGAATCATTTGGGATTTCACCTTATTTGGGTCGACTTTGAAGTAGCGTCCCTCCCGTTTTTCGCGTTCCTCCCAGTCGTGCACTACGTTTTTCACATGGAAGTCGGTTGGATCCATTAGTCGAACCGTAGTTATGTTGGCATCGACACCGGAAAGTTCACCAAAATCCATGGAATGGGTATCCAGAAGAGGTATAAAAACGCTCTTAAGGTATAAAAACGTCGTTAAGTAGTAGTGTAACTTTTGATCATTTAGTGAATATTGACAACGAACCTGATATTCGCCCAGCATTTTTAGCTCATTTGCTTGTTGCAATATTTTCAATAGATTGTCGGGGGCACAATGTAAGATGAGGCAGTTATCGGTGGAAAGTTTAATTTCCTTTAAAAAAGGCCTGTGGTCGTCATCCGGGCCCAGTTGTTTCACTGTGGTTGGATTGCTGCTGGGCTCACCGACTTGCAAAATATCCTGAAGTTGTTGAAGCTCTATGTGGTCAGAAAAATTAGAATCTCTTCCGCGATCCTCGTTTAGAATTCACCCTTGTCAGTCTCATAGACAACTGTAAAGCTACGCCAGGAAAAGCTCTGCACAATCTCCGCAAGTCCCTGGGACAACAAGAGGTTATCAGGATGCACATTGAGGGTCATTGTAGAGTGTTCTCGATCTGGTATGGATTCATTGGGTATCCAGTCATATACTATGTGCGGTATATCGAGTGTTTCGCATATTGAGGCAATAATGTCTGCAAGAGGGAATTCGCTTACATTAGCTTTAATACTAAATGTTGAATTGCCCAGTACTCACCTGAACTGCTGCCTGTGCTGGGTCCAAAAATGGCGATTACTCCTTGGGAAATCAAATTGCACACTTAAAATGCGAGATGTGAGTGAAGTATTAATAGAATCAGAAGCTTGTCAATATTCTTAAAGAGCATATTCGTTTGCCATTTTATGGAAATCGCAAGCGGACAGCTCTGATTAGACGACATGGATGTGTACCCTTCAGCAGCCCTCAAGTCTTACCCATTTTTTCCATGATGAAACTGTCATCGGTGTTAGCATACACCACAATGGGAACAAGCTCTACGTTCCGCTCCAGTATGTTTGCACGGTCCACCGCTGTTCGGAATGCGATTTCCGACTCATCTTTGTCTGATGTAAAGATGCTTCCTGCAGAAAATGCGAACTGTACCGATCCGGATCGCGGTCGAGACTGTGACCTAGTTGGGAACACTTACCCACCATAAACTGACTTCTGTCTGCGAAGACTGGCAACGCGATCAGAAGAAAGTAAGTGAGGAATAGGGAATACATTTTGCACGCTATAGCTTCCAGATATCCATGGATTTTAAACTTGCCAAAAGGCTGTTTTGCTGATGATGTAAAGCTGAAAAAGTCAAAATGTGTGCCCACTTTCAACTGTGGTGTTCTGAGGTCTGCAATCCAATGAGTAATAGTCGACATAGAAACCAGAACGGAAGCAGAGCTATGCTAAATTTAAAGGCGCGCGAGATACACAGATCCCAAGAGAGCACTGCAGTTTGTTTTGCTCTGTGCATTCTAAACAACATCAATTGTGCTGAGAGGAACAGAGAAAAATGTTTTATTCGCAACGAATGCGAATATCCTCAATGGATATACTCATACATACGTGTATATTCCCGTTTTCGGAAAGTAAAAGGGTGTATTAGATGGGTTGAAAGGTATGTAACAGATAGAAGGACGCGTTTCCGACTTTATAAGGTATATGTACATATACATATGTATGTATATTCTTGGTCAGGGTCACCATCCTAGTCGATCTAGCCCTGGTTATCTGTCCGTCCCTCGCTCCCAATAGCAGAGTAACGGGTATCTGATAGTCGAGAAACATGTCGTTCTCTCTTCAGTGGCAGCTATATGATATATTAGTGCGAATTTGATCAAATTAAAACCGAAATAATAAATTCCTAAGAATGGTGTGCTACGAGGTATATTAACAGACTACACAACCACGAAAACATATTGGCAATAGGTCTATTAGACAATACTAGCAGTCTTAGACGATTAAAAAGATTTCATACGCTAGACTTGTCACATAGATTCGAAAGTTAAATTTAAGTGGAAAATGTAAATATGTATATATATTGTATGTGCTCATTGGAGCTCATGCAATCCTGTCAAGTATTTTTTAGGTGCTATATAATTTGCTTATTGTCATAGTTCTAAGACAGATTGCAAAATAAATAAATAGAAAAAAAAAAAAAAAAAAAAGAATGGTGTGCAACAGATGGATATTTTCCATCAATTTTCTGACGGCTCCTTTGGCATTAAGTTTAAATGGGTTCCAGCTAGTTATTTTTAAAAGGTACTTTCCGCACATGAAGACCAATTTGTTATTAAGTTTAGTTTAACGGGTAATGATTTGTTTCCAATTAAAACCTTTAGCTCTTTAAAGGGTACATGAAGGGTTATTAAAGCATATTTCACAACATATCATCCGGTTCTTGAGCAAAGAGCTCGCTAAAGAAGCACATTCTCACCGGAGGAAGCTAACCGAACATATGGAGTAACAAATTGCGAGCCGCCTTTCTATACGTTTCAGTATCTTAAACCTAGGTAAATTATTGTGTATAGACGATTTCAATGATCAATCAACTCAAATGCCAGTTGACCAACTGACTCTGGTGCTGAGGTCTGATCCAACTCAAAGTTCAATGCGCCCTGGGTCTCGTACGTACACACATGGATACCTGTGTCCTGTATGTTCCCTGGATGCATAATTAAATCGTCGCGTAATTGATTGCGACTCCAGTATCCCGTTTTTCCATTGGTCCTGCTCATGCTCTTGTTATTCGGTCAAACAGTAAAAAAACACTAAGTTATTTCCACCCGCCAGCCGTACTTTAAACATACGATTTATTTGTAAAATCAAATTTAAAGAGGTATTACAACATTT
This sequence comes from Drosophila orena, assembly GCA_005876975.1. Taxonomy (NCBI): domain Eukaryota; kingdom Metazoa; phylum Arthropoda; class Insecta; order Diptera; family Drosophilidae; genus Drosophila; species Drosophila orena. The sequence continues at coordinate 22,925 of VCKV01000049.1, read as the reverse complement.
TCGCGACATTGTAGAGTGAACGGAAACAATAAATTCGTTATTTCGTCTTTAATTCTACCGAACATACATACATACATACGTGTATGTACATCAGGGAAAAGATGCTTTAAATGCGATGGTTTAAATAAAGGTAATTTTTGAAAAAATGCAAAGTTCTAGTGAGTACTCTAATTTTCTAATATGTCTGCATATGTACGTGTATGTATGTACATGTACACTGTAACACTGTTCGAGGATATTTATTGTGATATTTTGTTAAATTTTTTATAAAAATTGATGAGTAAAGAAGATAGGAAAGTTCCCTCTCCAAGCTATATCGCCTAGTGATCCTGATTAAAAATATATTTTTAGTGTCCGATACGATTCCTTATACCTATTACATTTGTGCTTTTCAAGCAATCTAGTATACGAGTAACGGGTAACTACATAAGTCGTAATAATGTTAGCTAACCTCAGGTTAACTACTTTAGTTGACCAGAACTTAGGAAGCATCAAGTAGCTTTACCTACTTTTAAATTATTACACAATATAACTGTGCTTAATCTAACATTACAATCCAAGGAACTGACAAAATTCTGCAGCTAATTTACAAGCCAAACCCGAAGTTACCCAGTAACCCACATACTGCTTATCTCCACAAAAGCGACATATTCTAGTCGCTAAATCTTCTCACTAATTTCCTGACTGCTGACGGTATGTCACAGTATGAACTAGTACCCATTTTTTGTGGGGTATTTTGGCTATTCCCCTTTTGGCCTAATCTAATCTTGCGACTAATTAAATTTACTCACACGAATAAAACCACCCGAGTGCAGTCGAGAAACCCAAATAAATTATTGTGGGTCATGCAACTGCGTTTGCAATTACGGGTTGGCTTGAAGGAAATATTTATGTGGCCCCAAGGAGCAACTCTTTGAACTTGTCCCATAAACGGGCCAAAAAATAATGTTGCGCCACTTTGAGCATTTAGAAAGTGCGAAGGCTGGGTGCAATTATCGTTTTAAAATGGGGAATTCTTGGTACTCAATATTAATAATTACGAGCAGGTCAACCCATATTCGGGGAAGTGAATTCGGATCTGGATTACGACGAGGATGTGGATGGCATACGAGCTAAGCACGCTCTTTGGCATTCGCAGACAGACGCCTGACACAAATTCTTCTCCGACTTACACAACTAGCTCGCCCGGAAAGTGCGAAAACGGCGTCCGAATGGTGCTGCAATTTCAAATTCCTTGCACCGCATCAAGGCGCAAACCAAATTGTGACATGTCCTCCCGCCGAGGACCACCACTCGCCACCCGGAACCGGCGCCACCCCGAACTCCGCACCATCCATTGCGTAGCGACCGCCCACATTGCTGTGCTCCACCGAGGGACCATCAATAGGGCACGAGGGATGCGGCACATGCACCCGGAAAAAAGACACTTAACTTATGCAGCAGTCAAAGCTATGTGAGCAAATACTCCAGGACATTTTTAATCCTTATTTTTAATCTTCCAAATCATCTGCAGTAAGTTGATACACTTGTAGAGCTACTCGATTAACACTGTTAAAGAAGAGTATGTGATCGGTATAGAAGCTGCTTTAATAAGCAATTCAGGAACAGGAATGTAGCTAAGACTCTATACAATACTTACAATTTTGGTTTTATATTAACAATAAGGTTTTCAAGTGATATTTCTTTCAGTGAAATCATTTTTCGTAGAGCATAGCTGAGTCCTTAAAAGAACAGCCACTTCTACGCATGTGTAGCCGTTGTTAATTGCCGGCTAAGCGGAAGTTTCTAAGAATTTTTGCTTTAATTACATTTTTTAATAAATTCGTGCGGAACACATTTTAATAATGGCAAACATTCTAGCAGCGCATTCAAGGAAATGCCGGACGTTTCCTTGCAGAAATCCCCCTTAAAAGTGGAAGACCTCCCTTATTATTATCCTGTTAGGGCAATTTATTAATGGTTTTTGGTGTGACTAATTCGTGACTAATTATACTCGATTCTTATACTCGATGATTATAAAGAGCAACCCCCAAAAGTATGTTTGGTATCTTTTGCACAATAGATAGAACGAAAGCTATAGATTGAATTATAGCTAAGGAAATCACACTTGACAAAAATTTAACACAAGAATTAAAGTAGCCTGACCACGAAAATCAAATTCTTTCCAGTCCAGTAGGCGGTGCTTGTATTTTTTTCAGATGTCAAACCATAGACCCATCGTTCCCAGCGAATATCTCATTCAGTTTTTGAGTCTTGCTAAATTCATACGTTTTCATTCGTTTCGTTTTCTATATTTATTTGAATAAAAACATCAAAATTTCTAAAAAAAAAAAACTGTATTCAAATTTGTCCGAATCCGTATGCTTCTTTTGTTCTCCCATTTTGTGTGAACCATCTAAAAAAAAGTAAAGTAAAATACGGTGGCCCTGTAATAAATTTAAGAACAGTACGATTACGAACTAAGAAGAGAACATAGTGAGAAGGTAGAGGAAGGAGAGAAACACACTCCAAAAACAGTAAGAAATATCGCAAGCTTTAAAACTAATAGAAAATTCGAAATGTTATCATCATTGATGTTGGCGTTGCCCTGTATTTATCGATTGATTTCTAGCTTTCTTTTTTTCAATAAAGTAATCGACAGAAAACCTGTCATTTTGTAACTCAACCTCAATGTTAAATATTTACGTATAATGCCATCGAACAAGAGTATTATCCTTACATTACTGTCGTTTGTGCTTATTAAAAAACATGTTTCATTAGCAGAAACCAACCGCAAAGCCAAGATGACTGAGAACATTGTGTGCCACAAGTGCCAGGAGGCCATCACCAAGCGTATGATCACCGCCCTGGGCAAGACGTGGCATCCGGAGCACTTCCTGTGCCGCCACTGCGATGAGCAGATCGTGGACGCCACCTTCAATATCCAGAGCGGAGAGCCGGTGTGCAACAAGTGCTTCGTGAAGCGCTACACCTACACCTGTGCCGGCTGCAAGAAGCCTATCCTCGAAAGGACCATCTGCGCCATGGGCGAGAACTGGCACGAGGCTTGCTTCTGCTGCGGCGGAGCCTGCAAGAAGCCTCTGGCCAATCAGGCGTTCTATGAGCGCGACGGCAAGGCTTACTGCAAACAGGATTACGAGGACCTCTTCGCTGCCAGGTGCGCCAAGTGCGAGAAGCCCATAACGGACTCAGCGGTGATCGCCATGAACGGGAAGTGGCATCGCGATTGCTTCCGGTGCAACAAGTGCGAGAATCCCATCACCTCGCAGACCTTCACCATCGACGGGGACAAGCCCGTGTGCCCCGCCTGCAATTGCTGACATCGCCCCGGATGTCCATGATGTTCATTAAGAGTTGGCCATTTCCTTGGTTGGTTCCTTACACTAATTTCAAAATAGTTCCCGATGCTTAGGAGGCCAAGATGCATGCAAGAGATCAGACCCAAACACTTGACACACTGGACACACTCAACACACTCGACACACTCGACACACTCGACAATACACACGCACACCAAATAAAAAGAAATAAGTAAAGTTTATAGAATGGGGTGGCCAGTAAATACCCTTTTATCTTAATTAGAATGCGGCCACAATAACAACTTCGAGATAAACAAGCCCTTTCCCAATATTAAATAAATATTTTCCCCAAGCCCAGTGAAAAGAAGCTGTCAAGAAAAGTGCTTGATATGAGATCATGTTTCCAAGGGCAAATAAACTACCCAGCCGTGGAACATGCACATCTGATTATCTCATAAACACCATTAGTCGGTGGGATGATGTTGTTTGGGGAGGGGTATCCCAGCAGTGCAGCGGAAAATGGAAAACTCCGCGAGGGTGTGCTGTCGTGCCGTCATCGTGGAAAATTCACACATTCGGGTAACCAACACGAAGCGGCTTCGTTAGTCAAGTTTTCTGCGGCTTTGGAGTTGCCGGCTGCCGGTTTCAGTTTCATTTTTCAAACGGAGCTCGTGCAAAGCGGTTCGGTTGGTTTTTAGCACAGCGATTTTCCACAATCCAAAAAAGTGTATCCGCGGAAAGCTGGCCGAAAACGGGAAAAGAGAGGTGGCTAATTAATTACCCTGTTGAAACTGTCCCATAAATAATTGCCATTCGGGGCGAACAATTAAGGAGTCTGTGAAAAGCTGCAGCAGCTGCAAGCCTCCATAAGTCGCGTCTACCAAAATCAAGATCGTGTTTACGTATGTTGCGAACTCTGAAATTTATTTGCGAGTTATGGCCAGATTTTCCTGATTCGGATTTTCCAAATGCAGCCAATTTCCTCACGTCTAATGGCACTGACAACTCAATTCAGAACATCGTGTAGATTGGCATTGTAGACATTGTAGATTGTGATTTAGCCGTGCGTGTTGAAGCTGAATTAGTTTACTCAATTTGCGACTTCAAGTAATTGCAGTTTATTGAGGGAAATATTAATATTTTAATAAATTAAAACTGAAGTCGGGAAAACGATTTACTAACAACAACTAACAACTGAAATACAGGTGTTCGGTGTTCACATCTTTGATAGTAAGACATTTTAAGTTTGGGTGGTCGGAAATTTGTTATTTTATTTATTTTCTAATTAATACTACAGACGTACATTTTTAAATGCGATACAAAAGATAACTTTCAGCAAAATTATCCAAATACTTTTAGAAAATATAATACTTTTTTGCGGTGGTTCCGGTGGCAAGTTAATATAAATGTTAATACTCACCTCAGACAAGTTACAAAATGTGAGTTTAATTGAAAAATATTTCATTTTGATTACCTAGGTGACAGAAAATTAATTGCTAGCATATGCAAATGACAATCGCGGTATGAATTTGCATACTACAAATGTGTTTGTAGCTCATTCAATTCGATCAATTAGAGTTTATAATATTTGCTATTGCGGATTGTTTTGGATCAACTAGAACATCCCGCATACGCCACCTTCAAAGCGGATGTCATTCCTGAACCCTTTTTCGTGGAAGTGGAATCCGAGCCAGAGCTCTAAGCTCCCAGGCCAAAATTATTGATGCTACTCTGGCATTCTTTTCCAATTCGCCGATGTCTGCGAACGAAGAAATAACAGAGGCAACTAACAAGCCGATTGCACTGGAAAGAAAACCTCTAACCTTTTTAACTTTTTAACCTGCATTATGTTGTTTCATTCTGTTTATCTACGTTTTATTCTTCTGGTATATTTTTCACCCATACCCGTTAACCATTATTCAAAAATATTATTAACTCGATTTAATAATGGGGTCCTAAAATTCCATTTGTTGTTATTACAAGTCATACCAATATTTTTACACACGTAAAAATGAAATGGAATGAAAATTAAGTTTTTGTTTATAGCCTGCTTTCAGTGAATAACGGATTTTTTCTGCTGATTCTTACAATCTTTTTGTCGCAGTGCAGTAAAAAAACAGTCGGGGGCAGTCACTGACACTGAAGAACCTCCACAGTCGTACTTTGACTCTTGCGGTCGTCGGATGTTTGTTAGCTTGCCGGCTTCGCATGTTTTATATGGAAATAGCCATTTTTGGCGTTTCGAGCCACAGGACGGCTGTAGACGCACCTTTAAAGTTCGCCCGGATCGGCTGGGTCGCGCTTAACCTTTAATGGGGAAACGCCATGGGCCCGAGCCTGGGCTCAATTGAAAGCCCCTCCAATTGGCAACCGGTTGGCTCCCAGTGAATGCCTCTGAGTTTCTGTGTGTGTCTGCTGCGAAAGCCTCTTTGTGTCAGTCTTGTGTCATTAGCATCCGCCAACTGAGCGCTCCTAGTGTGTCAAAAGATCTGAACTTTAAAGTGCTCAGGTGCTGAAGAGGGCCGCAGACGAAAAGTAGACAGCAGACACTTGGACTGCCAGTCAGTCAGTTAGTCGGTCTCTCGGTCTCTCGGTCTCTCGGTCTCTCGGTCTCTCGGTCTTTGAATGCACTGCGAAAAAAAATTGTGAGTTCCCACATGCGCACAAGTGGCTTGATATCCAAAAACAATCTCCAGAAAGTGTGGTTTGAAGCAATATCCCAGAAAAATGTGCTTGCAGTGATCAACAAAAAAAGTACAGAACATGTAGTAACTAAATGCCTTAATACGAATCCCAATTACGAATACCAATTAATCAAGTCAATGTGTCAAAGTCAAAGCCCAGAGCTTCAGTTTCCAAGCAGCTTCACACAACTATTTTCGCATTCGGGCTTTCGGCCAGTGTTTGTGAATTGCTTATCACGTTTTGTCATGTTTTGTTTGACTTTGGGCTCGTTTGAATTATGCGTGCTATCTTCCATTGCCATTCCCCTGGCCAGCGGGTAACTCACGCCGCAATTGTCTCTTGCGGGCTCTTTTTATCACACCTGCCGTGCACCGCTGGATACCACACACATGCCACCCATCCATCGGCACTGGAGCGATGTGGAGTGGAGTTCTCTGTGGTACTCTGTGGTACTCTGTGGTACTCTGTGGGGCATGGAGTGGTGAGAGTACACGCACTTCCTCTACCTTTTTTGTCTTTTCACGGCACGTCCTCGTCGAGTGGAGCTGAAGCCTGGTACTTGCTTGGAATTCGTTAGATTTGCTAGCGTTACTAGTTCTATTGTTTTTCGAGTTCTTAAAATTGTTCAAGGTTTTGGGCTGAGGGTTCAGAACGGAGGTTCAGAAAACGTACAATTAGCATTATTAGTGTACACAAGTTGTGGTAACTTTAAGCCCGAAACTGTCCAAAAAACCATTCGGATCTTTGAAGAAAGGCAGCCAGAGCCAGCTGTGAAGTAAACCCACATTGCTTGCCCAAATAATTTAATTAAATTATTCCATTTAAAAACCGATTGAGCCAACCGAAGGCGATTCGACATGAAGTGAATCGGCAAAAAAGAACAATTAACAAGAACAATAAGAACAAAAAACAGCACGCGTTCGACGTTCGGCGTTCGGCGTTCGACTTTAGAGGGGCTCTTAAAAAATGTAGAATTCAAAAAATATAAAACAAAACACAGAAAGCAAAGCCCATAAGCCTCTCACCTGGCGCTGGCCAAAAATAGCGGCCGAAGACCATTTAATAACAATATCAATATGGGAAACAAATTCGAAGCTCATTTTGAATTGCAATAATCAGAATTCGTAGACCGCGCGGCTCTCAAGAATTTTGTGCGGCATTAATCGAGTGATAAATTAGATTGCTTAAATGACGAACGGCAGTGTGGGCGCCGCTATCAATAAAAAATAATTACCATGCACACCCTTTCAGAGGGTACATTGATTTTTTCGAAAATGAACTTTTGAATAAAAGCAAATGGGATGCCCTCCAGAGTTTGAACACTTTATTTTTGTAAAGCCAGCGACTCTAAACTTACGTTCTGCACCAAAAACGAAAAACTATTAATGTTCGTGGTCTATATATTTATCTGCCATACTCATTGTTCTTTTTTCATATTTCCTGCTCTGGTTTTCGCACATTAATTGATGAATGCTACTTATCAATTTGTGATCAAAAGTAATTAAGTTTGTGACGGAATCGAACGTGGCTAATTGGATACAGCATTGGATTGAAAAAAGGAAAAAGAAACACATGGAAAAAAGACAAACAAAACGCGACAATTTGTAGAGAAACCCCATTAAAAACAGCGTTCAATATGTGTAAATGTGTAATGTGCGCATACGAGTGAGCGAAAATTTCCGACTGATAACTGACTTTGAAATAAAAGTAACCACGATGGTGTCTACTGCTTTTGCTTTTGTGACGCTGCTAACAATGATAGCCCAACATAACAACTGTGCAGGTAAGTGAGCTACGCACAATTTAAAGATGTTAGAAAGGTGAAACTTTATCACTTAATATGCTAGATGGGGTGATGCATCGATCCATTTCAATCTGAACTTATGCATCTTGAGGAATGCATCTTGAGGAACAGAAACAATAAACAATAGAAAACAATAAGCACCTCTTGTAACCGACTGAAGTGCCAAAGGCTTTGCCTTTCTATTTGCAGAAATACTGCAAGAAATTCTTAGAATATTAAGTATGCACGGCCTTTTTTGAAAATTTGCAATTTAGGCCATCAAATAACTTTTTGCCGTTGATATTAATCATTGCAACTAGCCATGGTATATTGCATGGTAAACTTGGACAAAATGACTGAAAAGCTATCTGTAGCAAAGCCCATTAACCCCTTTTTCTCCTGGTTCTGTGGCAAACAGAAATCTCGTAAAAGGCAATTACCATAATTAGCATCGAGTGCATCGAGTGCATCGAGTGCATCGAGTGCCATTGAACACATCTCCCGAAGATATGGTGTCTCTATAAGTAGTAGACCTTCTGACCCTCGTTGGGGACTCTGGGTGCTTCCTGGAGATGATTCACGTGCCCAAGGATGCAGTGCTCAACTCCAATTTATAAGCCAGTCTGCAAGGCTCCTGTTTTCATTCGACTGCCACAGGTGTGAACTGACGTTTTGACAAGTTGGTAAGCGATATGTGGGCCTGGCTTTTCGCTTTTGACTTTGCAGCCAACTGACTGACGCTGATGGACTGGACTAGCGACCAACTCCCTGGGGCCGCTCCATGAATGCCTCAAACTGGGAAAAATTCTTTGCAACATTCCGCAGAGTAAACTCATGTCATCCCTTTTCGATTCTTAACGTTTTGTGAATATCCTAATATCACATGATTTTTACTAGCTTTGCATTGATTTTGAATGGTTTACCTTAAACTAATAACAGAAAAATATTTGTACAATATGGGCAATTTTCCCGCCGAATAATTGTAGTTATTAGTCTTGTGATTCCAGCGTATTAACCCCAATTACATTTTTGTTAGTGTATGACGTGCCAGGCGAGCACACGCCCAAAAAATGAATTCATCATCATCATCATGCGAAGGCACATATCGAATTTTTTCGGGGGATGACTACAACTGCGTTCCATTCCAAGACAGCTGGCACTAAAAAATTCCCCTTTAAGCCCTGCCACGTTGAATGCATCCCATACGAATCGCCGGTCAATCAGTCACTCGGGTTAAAGGTGTCGAGGTGCCCGCCAGCTGCCTTTTGCCCCTTCCCCGCCAGAAATTCAGGAATTTATGTCCAATCAATTAAGTCAATAGGTGTGTGCCTGCGTTGGTTTTATGTTTTTCTATATGTTCCTCGCATTCTGCGAGCTGTTTCATGACTTTAACTAGAACGTTTCGCCTAATGACTGGCTTTAAGCTGTTGCAAAAAGAGACAACGACTGACCGACCCCAGGCTATTTCGGACTTAAGAATTAAGAATTAAGAAAATTATATAGTAGTGCCATCGATCTTAGCTAGATAACTACATACTTGCTTTTCTTTATTTTGCTATAATAGAAAAATGTGGCATTACAACTGATATTTGTATTTGTTTTAACCCCAATTTGAATGGCTGAATATCACAAAAAAACATTACTTTAAGCCAGTCTCCATTCTCTTCGTAAAAATCTCCAAAGTTATGGCAAATCTGTTAGCCCGCCACAGAACATTTGCACGGTATTTCATATTTTGCACACATTTTGGCCCGATTTATGAGCGGGCTTGACACATTTATCAGGCAGTCAAGGCTTCGAGGCAGTTCGCTGTCTTCTACTCCGGTAGGTATTTGCATAGCAAAATAATAACAAAACGAAAACCCATTGGCAGTTATGGAATCAGTGTCTGCCACTGTCTGTCCAACAGTCGCACCCGGGCTGAGATCCCAGAAATAGCATGATTCAGCTGCAGATATGGCGCCTATAATGCACACGCATTGAGCTCCTCCAAGTGGGAGTCTGGAATGTGCATTGCTTATTGAACTTCTTTTCCGGCGCACATTCCTGTTCGCAAATACAGCGCTTGCGAGGTGGATAAAATGAGAGCTTTTGAGGAAATGAAAAGTTCCGATGGCGGCTTATAAGGCAATCTATTTGAGTTCCGCGAATGCCTTGAACACTTTTACAACGTAAGTTGACTAATTGTTGCTCAGTTTAATTAGTCGTAATTAGCGTACATTTTAAGAGGCCCTTGACTTTGACTAATGCTTTCATTGACTAATGCTCGCCGACAGTCCGCCCATCGATCACCGTCCAGAGTCTGATAGTTCTGGAAGTGGTCTTAGTTGTATGAACGGGAGTGTCGCCCCTCACTCAATGCCAAAGGCATAACGTCTTTGAAGTTCGCCTGGTGACTTCTAGTCTGCGATTATTCCGTAATTTCCTTTACTTTCCTCAATTCCTTATCCGCAGTGACTGTGCACTTCTGTGTGCCAGACTGAAAAGGAAAACTTTAATAAAGATTGCATTTTCAACAACAACAACAACAATTTGTGTCTGGTTGATGGAGATACCCTTTCTTTATCATTATTATATTATTATAGGAAAGCAGATAAGCCATTTATAAACTGCCTAAAAAGTAATGAGAAAAACACATCTCTTCAACTATTTGTACATATTAAATTTAACTATGACATACAAAACATTTTTAAGTCTATGCTGTGACATTTATAAGATAGCTCATGATTCTTCCACGAGCTTAGCGATTCTAGGCAATTTAAAGTACTGTTTGATAAACAAAGAATCAGAATAGGTTGTTTAGAGCACAAGTGACTTTTAGAGTGCCATTGAAGCTCAACTTGTTTTACATTTAATTTGCCTCGGCTCTAGCAGAGAGAAAATTTCAGGGACAGCCGGGACAGGAAATGGAAAAACATTCAAGACAATTTGTCTGCACACATTTCGATCGGGTGAAGGTAGAAAGTGGGAGAAAGGCGGGAGTGGTGAGGAGTGGATTTAATAATGCGAATCTGAACAACAACCAGAGCCTGAGATTGGCCAAAGCCAACAGTTGCAGCAGGAAAGAGCCACGGCAACAGACAACTGCAGTCAGTGCCAAGGAAAACAGAAAACCACGTCTGGCGTACGCGACGTATGAGTAATGAAAATAACAATGCAACAGGGAAAGGGACGGGAAAAGCGTTGCGAAAAAGACTAAAAAGCCAGGACAAAGACAAAGTTTTCATTACGCAGCAGCAGACAAAAATAATGTGTGTCGGATGCTGGAAAACACCATATAATCCGCACTCCAAATGACTCGTTTTCATCGCGTACAAAAAACAAGGACTATAAACTCCGGAAGGTTAATTGGTAGTTGGAACTGACCAAACAGACGGGCAAACAACAGTCGACCTAATTCGATGCGATGTCAATTAATTCGGGCAGATTAATTAGTTTATGCCAAACTAGTTGACATTTCATCCCGGTGCCGCACCCCACTCGGAGTCTCCATTTCACCTGGTCAATGGCCACCAAGTTCAGGAACACAGGCGCAGCTAATGGTCGTGTCGGGATTCGAGTCGCCGCCCATCAATTGTTGACTGTGCTGTCATTAGCGATTCTTGTACACTGAACTTATTTAGGAGCATCAATTCTCATAGGGTTTTTGGTCGCTTTATCATTTTAGAAGAGAAACCCCCAGCATCAAAGTAAATGGGAACACATCCTAGGCTTAGGCCATTAAGTCTCTAGAATGAACTTTGAGATTTATATTATTTATAATAATTGGAATTATAACATCAGAGCGGTATTTACCTATATTCGTTTTTGTTCAAAAATGGAAATCATATTGTAGTAGATCCATTTTATTTCACAATAACATCCTGAACCTTTTTCTTCTTTTTCTTCGGTAAACACTGCCAACGAGTCCAGTCACCCCAGAAATTCTCTATGGGTTATCCAGTTCCTCCCCAATTTAAAGGCAACGTTTTATCCACTTTTTAATGCGCCATTCACTGGTCTTTCAATTTACCACCTAATACGTGTAGATAACCTTAGTCCCTTCCCGTTCCATACCTGCCCCTTTCCTCCTGCTGCTTTCAACGCTTTTTTGGTTCATACGGCTTCTGGCTTCTGGCTTTTGGCCGCGTTTTGCGTGTGGTTGAGGGAGTGCTTTTTAATCACCAGCTTTTCCCCTCTCACCTGGCACTGGCTTAATGGTCTTAGAGCTCTGATCTCCTGGGAGTAGAAGGGTCAAGCTGAGATTCAATTGAGAACTGATTGAAGCAAATAGGCGGTGTACTTGTTGATTGTTGATTGTTGAAGGCTAGTTCGGTCTAGTTCACCTTATTTGACTTAACGGTTTCATATAAAATACTCATTTTCGCACAAAAGGGAAAATGCTTAGCCTGTGCAGGCGAAAATCTTTTCCTATGCTATACTTACATGAAATATCTTCCCGATTGGTTGTAAAAAATGATATCTGTTGGTCAACATAAATTAACATTTTCATAGTTTCCTATTACAAACATTTGGAGCGATTCAACAACCACAAGTTTGAGCAGTTTATTAGTTTTTGTGAAGTATAGCACTTGGTACTTAATCTTGGAGGGAACCCCTCATCCACGAACTGGAATGGCGCCATCACTTGGCAAGAATCAGGGAAGCAAGGGACGGCATAATCCCCGCATATTTCATCAGATACGCTGACAGCATTTATAAATTTTTGTGGGTTGGTCCTTGTCTCAAAAGCGCCACGTTGGGCGCCAAGGACACGCACTTAAAATGTCATTATAAATGCGCGCACGTTGGAGTAGCACATATCCAACTCAAACCCCCTCGTTTACATATTTCATCACCGTTTTCCGCATGCCTGAGCGTCAACAAATGTAGTTTTATTATTTATAATGTGTGCTATGCCAAAGGTCCTTCCAGCCGGGAAGCGATTTTCCCTCCGCCGCTGTGGATTGCCATTGCCGGTATAACCAGATCCGACCCCTCCATTGTGGTAGCCCTCTGTTTGGCCACCTCTCGAAGGCTATGGCGTAATTATGACAGGCGTTTAGTGGAGGTACCATCGCTTGCTTTGTGGGCATCCAATTAGCGGCTTTTTATTCATTTATTCCAGCTGTTTACATTTACCTCCGGAATGCAGTGCGAGGCTCGATTCGATGCGGGGTAATCACTTTAGATTAGCGTAGTAATTCTTAGTAATTTTGGAGAACTTCTTGTTCGGGAAATGAAATGCTTGTTCTGTTAAATAGTCAATTTCAATTTGTATTTTCCAGATCTTTGAAAAAGGAGGAATCCCCGAAAATAAAAATATACATATATGTATACTTTATATATACACACGCATATAAATAAAAGTAGAAAAATAATATTTCGCTATTAAAAAACGTACAAAAACGCACCAAGTGCACCAAATGCACCCAATTTAGTCGATAAACTTCCCAAATATCCCTGCAAGTAAATCAGTTAAATTTCAATGCATTTAATGGCTATTTGTTCAACAAGATACGCCAATTGGTTTACTCCATAACATGACACGAGTCGTTTCGGTTTCCCCCAATGCGTACTACAAATATTGTGGCATAAAAATGTGGGGCATGAAATTCTCGGGCACGGAGCGAGGAAAATTTGTATCCAATTATGCCTGGGGTTGTATTTTTTCCGGCTAACAAAAACTTTATCGTTATCACAAAATCAATACGCAACCAGATGACGCCGACACTTCAATTAGGATGACAGCAAAGTTTCCTGCCCTGTTAAATCGGAAGGGCGGTGTTGCCTTCGTCATTTTGATAACCCATATGCTAATAACTAATATCTGTATTATATTTATTTATCGCTTGTATTGGACTTTGACTCGTACGCAAACACACGGACACAACAATCGAGGGTCATTAGGATGGAGCTCTTATCAAATTACGCATACGCCCTGTTCAATTTGGTCTGCAGGGGGAGTTGGGAACTATTGCCAGATCTATTAGGGTCAACCCAAGCTTATTAAACTAAATCTTTTGATTGGATTTAATAACGACTGTCAGCGTGTGCCCCTCCGTTGATGCAGAAAATGTACAAATAAAGCCAAAATTTGATAACCACACTCTGAAATATATTTTATGATTTGTTGCACAGTGGTTAGTATCTCTGTTAGTTGCAATAAATACACATAAAATAAGTTAATTGTAAGAAAGATACTTTGATTTTTACCTACATTTCCTAGCTGCATATTAAGCCACAAATGGAATTGGAAACCCACTTTAACTGAGTGGGTCAATTGTGGTCAACCACTTGTGGCAGCATAACAAACAATAACACAAAACCACCACCCCAACCCTTAATAAAATCCCTTATGACGCCATCCACATTAAGTTGATTTTCCACCCTCTTGCTCCTTTGCAGCCGTCGATGTTTACTTTCCCAGCACGTCGGTGAAATTCAATCTGCCCATCAATGAGGAATCGGAGAGCATATTCTCCAAGATCCCGCTGGCTCAGTTCCAAGTGCTGCGGATGGAGAACAACCGGTTGGCCAGTGATTTCTTGTATAGCCTGGAGCAGAATCCACTGCTCCGGATAAACAGTTCCTCCGGCGAGATATATATGCGCACCGATTACCGCTCACCAAACTCAAGTGCCACGTTTTTGGTGACCGCATTTCCCAGGGATCAACCGGATCACGAGCTACTGCCTGTTTCGCATCTTTCGTTGGAGGTGACTCCGCAGTCCCTGGAGGATTACTGTGCTGAACTGGAGCACATTTGCTTCTGGAGGAGCGCTCAATACAGTGTAGCCGAGTCACAGGGTGCACATCGGAGCAAGGATTTCTTTGAGCCCGTACTTATAGGAGCCCTCAATTCCCGGGCTGCGAAGTATCTGTGCCCTCATGTATCTCTGGCATACTCCATCAACGCTGGTAGTTCCCATTTCGTGTTGAAACAAAATCGACTCTACACCCGAAAACCCTTGGATCACGATGAGCTCAATGGCCTGAACGCCAGGGCAGGGCAGCTGCAGGCCAGGATTACCTGCACGGTTAAGTTGTCCAGCAGGGATGAGAGGAAATTCTCGCGCATCTTGGATATCAAGTTGTTGGATCGCAATGATAATGGGCCGAAGTTGCAGGAGACTAACTCCAAGTTTGATTTCTACCTGGATCAGCCCTACTTTCAAGCGGTAAGTCTAAGCGTTGCGGGGGCTGGCGGATTTGCGAGGAGTGGGACTAAAACGCGGGAGAGGACTTCAGGGGTAGGGGCATACCAACCAGCCCTCACCAGGCAGACTGTTCGTCTGCCGGCTGTCTGGCCGGTCACTGGGTGCGGGCTTATTGAATTCGTCCATGATGGACGCCGCCTAGACACGCAATCAGGTCGGATGCACTCGAAAAATATTTAGCGAACATCTCTTTTGCCTCAAAGAAGGTTTGTCAACGAACTTTCAGACACGTGTGCAAATGATAAAAATCCCTAAAAAGGTGTTTACCTTTCCACAATATTTTTTTGGGTGTACCCTGCTGCTTACCCTGAAATTATTTCGCCATTGCCATGTCTGGGTCCAAAGGTCCTTTTTGGGGTAGAAGGACAAAGTTGGCCACTTCCGCGATTTCTTTTCTAACTTCTCCTCCTATCCAACGCGTATGCTGCCATTAAAACGCGTACGCTTATGGGCTTCTATGATTGGAGCATGACAGACAGGAAAGAAAACCGAAGGAAACGGAATGGAAACGGGAACATCAAGTGACTTCAACGCGTATTGCAGTCGCGGTCGGGGTCCTTAAAGTTGCCTCAAAAGGAAATTATGTTGCCGTGTTGAAAACAAGCCAAGCCTATCCCTAGGGATCGGCGAACTATGTCAGTTCAGGTGCAGATAGGGCGATCTGCTTACTTCAACTAGAGTAATTGGCTCTGTACTAAAGTCCTGCCATTACAAATTACTCCAGGTGGCTCTGCATTAAAATTATGTACGTACAATAACGTACATTTTATTTTATTTCGAGGAAATTGCTGCCGACATGTCCCATAACAAAGTGAACAAAAGTTTGGTGCGATGAGGTGTGGCTGAAGTGCAACTAAGCATGGGTGGGCCAAAATGAAAGCCAATTCATTTTCAGATAATTTTAATAGCTTACAAAGGCATTCAAGGAATATATACATATACCGAGCACAGATATACAGAATTAGTAAGCTAAACAAGAAAAGGTATTCCTTCAAATTATACATATTCCGTTACTGTTTAGTAAAATCAACAGAGCCAATTTCCTCGACTATCCGATACTCGTTACTCAACTAGGGAGGAAATTTGTTTCTGCTATCGATGTTCGTCAAGAAAAATAGTAATATTAAAAATATACAAAACTTGTTACAAAACTGTGGGCAGGCAGTTAAATTCTAATTAAAAATACGAGGCTTGTGGGCGTGGCTATCTTCTTAAGCAGACTAGTGCTTTCTACGCTTCTAAAATGATCTTAACATTCTAGTTTTTAAGGTTCCCGAGATCCCATCGTTCACACGGCGACAGACTAAGAATACATATACCTTATAGGGCCGGAAACGCGTTCTTCTTCCTCTAGAAAAGCTCTAGAAAATACCTATACCTCCTATTTCTATATTTACATTACACATCCTCCCCTTGCTCTTAGAAAACAAACTCAAATCGTCAAGAAGAGACTTATTTAAGTAAAGAGTAAATTCTTAAAAAAGCATCAATCCAACCTAACACGAACTCCAGAGAGGACAGCCTGGTAATGTCCCTGCCACTGGGATGCATTAAATGGGTTTTTTAGCCTAGGAATGGGGTGAGTCAAGCACTTCACAGGGAAATGTCAGGTCCCAGAGGATCGAAAACCCCAGCCTGACCTTGTGCACGAACGAAAATGCTAATCACCAAGAGGGTATCCTTGGAGGGCAGTGCAGCAATTTGCCAGGGGGTGCCAAGTGGAATTTAATTATCGCTGGTCAGTAAATGCTAATGAAGCTAGCTGCTAATACGTATATTTTTACGTATCCCACAGGACGAGGAGGCGGGAAAGAAAATAATCTACGTGGACAAGGACACACTGGAGGCAAATGCTCACCTGGTCTACGCCGTCCACAATGACTCCAATGGTCTTCTTCGGCCCGACTGCCACGCCTACGAGGCTGATCACACGGGCAGACCACATACCATCGTCAGTTGTCGTGAGTATAGGGATTAAGTTGTTACATAATCTGTATCTTTAACTATCTGTTAACAAAACTCGTTTTTGACAATAGAACTGCGATTCTCCCGAAATGGTGTCTTCCGGGAAACCCCCTATTGTGTGTCCTTGGAAGCTCGGGATCTGACCATTGAAAGCCGTATCGATGCCATGTCAGCGACAGCCAATGTTTGCTATCATATTAATCTGAGTAATCTTCACGAATCTGACCAAGAATTACCGCAAGCACTTCCCCTACGGTCACGTCAACATCGAATATTCGAGAGCGAAGAATTCAACGGAGATTCTGCGCGCCGATCTGTAAGCTCTCCGACCGTGGATTACGAGAAGGATGTTTCCGTATACAGATCGGCTGCTTCTAGTTTTCGAGTTGTCCAGCCTGACAGTTTTCTGGACTTGATGAGGTTACGGTCAATTCGCTTCGATATTGTTGAGGATAAACTGGGAGCTTTTGGCATCACCTCAACATCGGGTATTGTCTTTGTGAAGAACCCGCAGGCTTTGGAGGAGGCGCCGGAAACCATTTACTTCCTAAATGTCACCTGGATCGATCAGCAACGACTCTCTCACGTTCGAGTGATCAATGTGCACTTGGTTCATGGTAGACCCGAGAATACTAGTTGCGAACTGAAGATCAAGTCCCGATCACAGACCTGTGCCCAGATTAAATACCAATCGCAATGCGGTCGGTATTGTGGCTTGGCCACAGGTGGAGGATCTTGCCAGTGGAGGGGATCCAACTCAGCCATGTTTGGCACTAGATATGGTTCCTGTGTCCCCGAATCTCGTTACTGCCCCGATCATGTCTGTGATCCCCTAGAGGAACTGAACCCCATGGCCTGTCCGCAGGATTGCACTCCAGCTGGAAAAAATTGTGGGTCCCCATTCGAGTAATGAGAATAAGAAGGGGATCTACAGTGCCTCCGGAACCTGCATTTGCGAGGATAATGGCAAGTGCTCATGCGCTCCCTTAGACGAGGAATCCAAGATGAAGAAACCCCGAAAACGAAAGAACGAAACAGACGCTGAACCTTTGCTGGGCGGACGAAGAGGTACTCCTCCGAATCAGCCACTTCAGGATCCCCTGCTCCTAGGTGTCCTAAATGTGGCCGGTTTCGAGTGCGACCGCTCCTGCATGTTTTTCGTGATCACTTGCCCTCTACTGTTTGTTCTCCTGCTTCTCTGTTTGCTGATTGCGCAGAGGAAGATGCTCCAACGTCGCTTGGGCAAACAATCGATGACCACGTCTTCGAAACAAATTCTTCCGGAATCAGGAGACGGAGATCTGGCCTTGATGCCGCTGCAGAGTGGTTTCAGGTTCGAAAGTGGCGATGCCAAGTGGGAGTTTCCCAGGGAGAAACTGCAACTAGATACGGTTTTGGGAGAGGGTGAATTTGGTCAGGTCTTGAAAGGCTTTGCCACCGAGATCGCTGGCTTGCCGGGAATAACCACGGTGGCCGTAAAGATGCTGAAGAAGGGCGCCAATTCCGTGGAGTACATGGCCCTGCTCTCGGAGTTTCAGCTTCTCCAGGAGGTCTCTCATCCGAATGTGATCAAGCTTCTAGGCGCCTGCACCTCCTCGGAAGCGCCTCTCCTGATCATCGAGTATGCCCGGTATGGTTCGCTAAGAAGCTATCTTCGACTCAGCAGGAAGATCGAGTGTTCTGGCGTAGATTTTGCTGATGGAGTGGAGCCGGTTAATGTTAAGATGGTTCTTACCTTTGCCTGGCAGATTTGCAAGGGCATGGCTTACCTAACTGAGTTAAAGGTGGGTAAAGGATATTACTTTTGCAACCAAAATATTGACGTCCTTTCATCCTCCAGCTGGTGCATCGTGATTTGGCTGCTAGAAATGTTCTTCTTGCGGATGGCAAGATATGCAAAATTTCAGATTTCGGACTGACTCGAGATGTTTACGAAGACGATGCCTATTTAAAGAGATCCCGAGACCGTGTGCCCGTCAAGGTAATACCGCCGAATTAACCGCCTTTAAAATGAATAGTAATCTGGAAACCTATTTTAAAGTGGATGGCTCCGGAGTCTTTAGCGGATCATGTGTATACCAGCAAATCGGATGTGTGGTCCTTTGGCGTTCTCTGCTGGGAATTGATCACCCTGGGAGCCTCTCCGTATCCTGGCATTGCTCCCCAGAATCTGTGGTCCCTGCTGAAGACGGGCTTCCGGATGGACAGACCAGAAAATTGTTCGGAGGCTATCTACTCATAGTTCGAACGTGCTGGGCTGATGAGCCAAATGGAAGACCCTCCTTCAAGTTCCTGGCTTCGGAGTTTGAAAAGCTTTTGGGCAACAATGCCAAGTACATAGATCTGGAAACGAATGCCGTTTCGAATCCCCTATATTGTCAGGATGATTCCGCCTTGATAACCATGGAACTAGGCGAACCGGAATCGTTGCAGCACCTTTGGTCACCACCCAAAATAGCCTACGACATCCATGACCAGGGCACCAGCTACGATCAGTCAGAGGAAGAGATGCCAATGACTTCGGCGGCTCCACCAGGCTACGATTTCCCACGACCTTTGATTGATGCTACCGCCAAAGAGCAGGTCTTGCGATACGAAAACGATTTGCGATTCCCCTTAAATATTCGGAAATCCAGTTGTACTCCAAGCTACAGCAACATGACTACTGGATCTCCAGCGACCACCTCGTTGCCACATTATTCTATTCCCGTAAAGAGGGGTCGCTCATATCTGGATATGACCAACAAGAGTCTCATCCCAGACAACCTGGACAGCAGGGAGTTTGAAAAGCACCTGTCCAAGACCATCTCGTTCCGTTTCTCTAGTTTGCTGAACCTTAAAGAAACGGCGGAGCTCACTCCAGGACAGCAAGCTGAGGATGCAGTGTAGGACATAGTTTTTCCCAGAGTTTTTATCTCACGCCTCTTTTTCAGTTCAAACTGTTTGTTGATTAGTTTTAGTTTTACATTAAATCAAGTAGCTTTATGCTGAAACCAAATATGGATTTTAAGAAAACCGATTTCGATTTCGAATACTCGCAAGCATTTAAACATTATTTTAATTAGCCAAAGATCATATTTCTAAAATCATAATTGATCATAAATTCCAAAGCTTTGTTTTGAAAAGTTATATTTTGAAACTGATTCTAAACAACAAATAATCAACTGAAATAAAGAACTTAAATTATTTGTAAGCTATTATGCCAGAAGAATTAAAGGTTATTGAAAAGAATGATTTATTTCACACAATCTGTAGTACACTATAATTTTTTAATACTTAAAAAAATAGGATTTGTTTATGGAATATTTGTGCTTGAAAGGACTTAAGATTGTGTCAGCCTGCATAGGGCGCTTTTGTGTTTGGATATTTATTTAAAATTAAAACCTTTACGAAAAGTTAATTTGATATTGAAAAAGTTTGCTAAATTAAGCTAGGTTGATTAATAATTTCCATCTATATAATATAATACCAGTCATAATCTAAGTTTCAATTTATTTTTGTCATAAGCTATACAATCATAAGATTAACCTCTATTATAAATCAGTGAGTACACCTGGTATATCTTAAATCCAGCACGAACTATCTCACAGGCACTTCAGATATTTAGGTATTCGAACCACTGTACTTATTTATCGATGACAAATCTTTTTTATAAGCCAAAAAGCGATCAACAAGAGGACTGTAAATACTTGTATGTACTGCATGTTATTTAAATTTTAAACATTAATTAAAATAATATAAAATAAATTAACAAAAAGCGAAATACTCGTACTTCACTCATCATCGGGTACCAGCAGATTGAGATTAGCACTGCCCGCTAGGCTGCCCATAAAGGTTTCCTCGTCTCCTCTCACGGATAGAGTTTCCCTACCAGTCAGCACCTTTTTCTCCCGTATCATGGCCGTTCTTTCCCATCGCGACCCCTTGCAATTCTTACAGCTCTGTTTGGGCAACTTAAATACGGTGGTTGTCCGATTTCCGCAGTCTTTGCACTGGAAGAATCGCTTTTCAGCATCGACCACTTTCAAGGGGTGCTTCTGCTCCTTGCAGCGATCGGAGGCGGAGAAGGCTGTGTACTTGCACACCTGACAGATGACCGCCTTGCATGGCATCTTGTATGTGCCCAGCATCTTCTCTTCCATCGCTTCCTTGCGTTCAAGCTTGTTGAAGTACTCCTCCTGCGCCTCGCGCTCTTCGCATCTCCACGAGATTCGTATGCGATGAGGTGGCCGCCATAATTTTCTCGATTCTCGATTTGCGCATCATTTCTCGATCGTCCTCTTCCATTTTTTGCCGCTTGGCACTGCTGGAGAACTTCTCGTTGAGTTCATCGATTGCTCTTCTCTTACCACTTTCACTACCTCGTGTGGAGTTGGGATTGATCTTCTCCAGTGGCTTCTTCTTCAACAGGGCAGCTGCTTTCAGCTTAGCATTTTGCGCCTGTCGGGATCCTAAATTTATCTCAAAGGAGAAGTTTTCGCTACCGGAAAGCTTGGCGTTAAACTGGCATCAAAAGAAAAGCCCCGGTTTTTGAATTTCTCTGGAACAGGTGTAGTGGGCATGCAGACATCGTGCTTGGCTGCTTCGGATTCTTTTTTTTTATCAGTTCCCAAGACATGGCCCTCCGCCTGTTTTTCCTTTTTAAAGCGATCATTTTCCTCTTTAAGCAGACGCAGCCGCTCTAGATCTTGGACTCGCTGTTTTCTAGACGCTTCCACACCACCAGCCAAACGGGAAACGGGACCACCACGCTCCGCATATGGAATTTTCGTGGGTTCGGCTGTTCTGGGCTTTGAGGCGTGGTTAGCGGTGTGGGCGAAAGGGGAAACATCATAGCCAGCCAGCATACTCAAACGATCACGTTCCTTTGCGATTAACTTGGCACTTTTTCGTGCGGGTACTGCAGTGAAGGTTTGGCCACCATAAAATACCTCATTCTTGCCTTAACAGAAAAAAAATAACTAAGTTAACTTGAGGTTTCTTCGAACTCAAAACCTGCTTACCCAAAACTTTGTTCCTCAGCTCATTGATCCCCCGACCTGCGGTCGCCGATTGCAGTTCCGAACGTCGGGACATCTTTCCATATTCCTGCTTCACATGGAAAATGCAATAATCACAGTCGGTTAGATTAACCACCGAAGTGCACTTGTCCCCATTTTTTTTGGTGGCACGACATGTGCCCAAATCCTTGGACTGACCCAGGATCATGACTTTCTGGGAGCTATCGATGGATAGGCAGGCCACATCGGAGCTACCCGCTCTCCTCTCGAAAATAGTTGGATTCAAGACAGCCAGGCACAGACCCTCAGCTGTTTTCCACAGGGATTTGTGTGCCTCCTTGAAAAGGAAAAGTGAGATCGTTTTAACCTCTCCCCTCAGATCGGATAGTTTCCAGGTGGAGTAGGGATCACCTTTTTTGGTGTTCTTTACGGGATTTTTGGAAACCAGAGCGCCAGCAATGACCCAGTCTTTAGCCAAATCACCCCGCTCGATGTGGAACGCAACGCCAGAGAAGGGCACAGGTTTCCTGCCCGCCATGCGCTCCTGCAACAATGAGCTGGAGACTAGCGGATTGACCATGCGCAGTCCAAAGACTGGATCCGTGTAAATAGCAGAGACGGGAGCACTTGGCTGGGATGTGGATGCCACGGCGGCAGCGGCTGGCGGAGGTCGTTGAAACGTGCTGCTCACCGCCGACTGGCGTTTAATGGGATGGTGCGGATTTTTCAGGGGTTGCGGCGTGGATGTAACCACCTGGGTAGACTTTTTAAGCTCCTGATCCACTTCCCTCGCCACCTTGCACTCATAGGCGTTCTCCCGCTGCTGCTTCAGTCTCTTGTTTATATCACTACCGTACTCATTGTACTTGCGTTCCAGGAAGTTCTTTACCTCCTCGTCGTCGGAGGAGTCCAGCTCTGGTTCCTTACTCATAGCAGCCTTCTCTTGCTTTGCTTTCACGATCTTCTCGAAGGTGAAGGCATTAGCAAAACTGCT
>VCKV01000048.1:0-91831 GCA_005876975.1 Drosophila orena | reverse complement strand
GCAAAACCGCTGTTGACTGAAGTTCGCAGACCATCGAGGGCCCTCTAACAGCAAAGAAAAGCCGAAACAAAACCGCAGCCATAATAATGAAAATCAATAATTTGTTTACTTTTGTCAAGAAATTTGTTGTGGCCACCCAGGAAACACAATGCGGTGTCAGGAGATTGGGATCGAATGAGTGGTGTCCCTAGTTGAGCATTGAACAAAAATGATATTCTGGATACTTAAACAACAATTCGAGATATGAACAATTATAACAAAACAACATAAGTAAACATTAATAAAAACTAAACTAAAGGAAACCTCTGAAAACCTCTTAAAAGCTACCTATTTGAAGCCACCTTTTCAGCATAACTCGTGATGCTTCACAGCCCTGTATGCCCGAACAGGGTATTACAGGGTACTTCCGATTTGGTTCACACACTGCCCAGAGCAAAGGCGAGACATTCGAAGCCGTGCTAATTTGTAGCGCCCATTTCCGTTCTTTATGAGTCGGCGGTTCCTCCGCGGATCCTTTGGATCGCGCTGTGCGGTCCGCGAAAGATTTTCTTTATTGATGCCCCACAATTAGCACGCCGCAAGAGCCAACCGCTGTTGGACTCGAACTCGGACTCGGACTCGGATTCGGATTCCGGTCGTAAACAAAGCTTAACGCCCTTTAACCAGACAAAGTACACAAACCGCAAATAAACCAGCGACCTTGACTGCGCACCAGTAATGGGTGAGTGTGAGGTGGCCAGCCATGTGGATGACCACCAACTGGCCACCAACTGCCAACTGCAGCCAAACTGAGTCACCTCTGAGCACGGAACCGTTTAACCATTTAACATTCGGCCGGCCGGCAAAAGGTTCTTTGAACCTAACCGTTCTGTACTCGTTGATGGATTTATTTTGTGTTTAATGCGGCCGATTGTCGAGTAACGCGTGCCGTTTTCGAAATTTACTTCAGAGGAAGCGCGCCAGTTGACACAACTAATGGGCTGCGTTAGTGATGAGATATTAAAAGAATGTTCGGGTGCTATCTCTGTGAAATCTCCATGAAGTATGGGACGGTCTCATGTAAGGTTCCTCCCATAAAGTTTTAGGGAGATGCGTCAAATGCAGTTTGCCACTAGCTCTTCACAGAATGATGGCCTAGTCAGTACTTCAGATTATGCAGAAGGCTGTTAAGGCTTAAATTACCTTAAATTGGCAATTTAAAAGCATGGCACACTCTGAAACAATTTATTTACATCCAGCCAATTTGCCTGCTCACTTCCTCAATAAATTATCGCACTAAAGTGTTGATGCTCGCTGCTAATAATGATAAATGCATTACTTTCAAATTAGTACCGAATTATTTTGCAACTACTAGACTTTCAACTTACTACTCACAGTCCCAACTTATAAGGATTGTCATTAGTTTTGGGCTGGCCTTCGCCACTGACCCACTAATTGGGGTTTGGGCTAACTCCATCTAATTGGCAAACGCAATTTATGGCATCGAAAAACACTTTCCTCGCCTTCGTGGCCAGCACACTGTCGGCCATAATTGGGAACAATCGGGCTTAGAGCAATGTTTGTTGTGCGTGTGCAAATTGGACAAATGTGTTGCGGAAGTTGTGTGGAGGGGCATAAAACACGAGACACAGAATTCCATTTGCCATTCCATTGAGTAGCAAATCGGAAACAGGCAAAACCAACTGACATGCCTGTGTTTCGACCAAGTTTCGCCTTTGGCATTAATGGGTAACTAACTTGACAATTCGCTCCGACGATTAGCAAGAGGTTTCTGTTTGGTCTTCTGTCCAATTTAAATTTCTCTTTGCATTGGATGGAAATGGCGAAGCACGACACGAAAAAGTTCGATTGGAAAAATATAGTAGAAAAGTGACCCATTATAATTACCCTGCAAAATCTTTTCTTTAATAATCTAAAAGGATTTCCAAACATTTCTTTAATATCTATAATATTTAATATTTAATATTTATAATATCTCACAAAGAATATCAACAAGAAAACTGAGAAGGAATTACTTTTCTTTTGTTGACATATGGTGTTCCAGAAGTTAGCATCTTTTGGGATTAACCCCAGTTCCCCGTAAATTCAGTTTGGCATGCTGGATCACACTTGTTTCGCCTTATAACGTGGAAGTCTCAATTAATCCAATTCCTCAGCCAGTTTTGAACACATGACGCACACGATGACTCACCTCCGAGCGCAACGCCAGCTCTCCAGCTCCCAGATCTCCTGCCACTGCCACTGCCACTGCCACTTTGCAACTTCATTGGCCCGCGGGCCAAAGTCCACAGGCCGTTGCAACAGCCGCTTGTCTCGTGGCTGCGGCTTCAACATTTACCCGGCTAGACAAAAGCCTAATTCTGTCTGGCCAACCAGCTGTCAGCTGTGCAGCACATACATACGTGTAGGTGGGTGGGTGGTGGGGTGGTTGGGTGTGTGGGAAAGTGGCGCCCACTAAATGGCCGGAATGGAGATGGATCTGGCAGCCTAGCGAAAATTAAATTTAATACTTGCCAGCGAGCAACCCGCCCAAATCTTGTTAAATTAATAACTTCCAAGTCACTGTGACAGCTTGTTGCAGGGGCAAGTCAGGCTCGATTTAACGCTCAATTTGGTGGCTTAGGCTTAGACTTAAGCCGGGGTATTAGCCATCCACGGATGATGATGAATCGCCAGCGGTGGCCTAAGCTCATCGCTGTGTCAGTGATAAATAAAAGCTCATTAGTTGGCCCAAGCTTCTGGCCAGATAGCTTCCTTCCACCACAAAAAAAAAAAAAAAAAAAACATAAAAACAAATAAAAACTGGGCAATCGGGCAATCGGGCAATCTTGACAGATAGCCAGCCATTGACTTTTCGTATTCCCAGAAAGCCCAGCGGGTAGCTCTACAAAATCACGTTAACTGCACACAAAATCTGGCCAAAAGCCACCCAAGAGGCGATCTCTCGGGGGATTAGTTCAACGAATTTAATAAGCCCCCCCTTAACAAAGGTCAATAGCAATAATTATGTAATTTGTAGCTGGAATGGGCATTTTATTGTCAACCTCTGAGGGGCCACCGCCATCATAGCCATTCGCAGCGACAATAAGCGGCAATAGAACGACAATAAACTTGGCTGACAATACAGGCCAATGGGATTGAATGGGTAATTTTATGTACGAAGAGCACTTTCGGAGTGGAATCGGAGGCAGTGGCTGCGATGTGTGCTACTAAGAGGGGTTAAGGTCCGTCCAACTAAATCGAGTTCATCAACTTCGTTACATGTTTTTACTTTAAAACATATATAAGCTTAATGGAAATATAAAGAAAGTTAAAGTGAAACAGATTCCTACAGTTCTGATTGACCCATTCTTACATTCTTTCCACTACCTTTTTAAATGTTTAAAGACACCTTCATTCACACCGAATGCAGTGAAAAGTGGGAAAGTGGGACAGTAGGACGAGGACCCCCGTGGCTCAGACTACGCCACTGATCCGTCGCAGCTGTGCCCCGCTTTTAGCCGGAATAGATGGGCACGTAGCCGAAGTTTTGCCGCACACGCCTAGCCACAAAGGCCAAAAATTACCTACATGTGGATGTGCGCATGTATGTGGCTAAAAAGGTGAGCCGAACGGAGGTTCATACATACATATACATATGTATGTACATATGTATGCACATATTTGGGTTCACAATAGGCGGGGAAAGTCGTAAAAATGACGTGGCTAACAGGACGCAAAGGACGCAAAGAGATCGAGGACGATAGGCTAACAAGGGGCGTGGCACTCGCGCCTGCCAGCGGTTTTCGGGTTTTCCTTCACCTTTTGACAGTTGTGTCATGATAATTAGTTTTGGCCTGGTCGGGGTGGTCATGCCTTCCTTTTTATTACCCCTCGCATTGTTTATGTTGATTTAATGTTAATTTAACGTAAAATTGATAAATATCTTGGAAAGACAGGGGGGGGGGGGGGCGGGGGCAGGACGGGGGAATGGGTCAAACATTTTCATTTACCTCTTCAGTTTTTCGGGTTTCTGGCTGCTGTTGTGTTAGCTACTTGAGGTTACTTGACCTGCATACGTCGATGGCACGAAATGGTTTTCATTCCCCTTGTTGGCTTTTACGTTTCGATATTTCTGCTTTTTTTGGTTGAGTTTAATTGGAGCAGCCAGAAAACAAAGACGCTTGAACGAAATTTTTAATTGATATCATCTATTGCGGAATTCGCGCACATTTAAGGCAATCAACGTTCGCAATTAAACAAATGAAATGAATTTTTTGCTTCTCAAGCTTGAGAAATCATCGACGAAAATTTGCATGAAGTCAGCACTGTACACTGGCAGAAAACTCCCGCTTAGGCCCTAACTGACGTTTGTTTTTGAACACTGTTTGCACTCTGGGTTGGCCAATAATCTGCTTGATTTGATTTGCAATCAATTTTATTAGCTATTTTTTGTTCACTTCCCGCGAAAATGTAACCAAGTTCGTGGGCGCTACCAAACGACGAGAAACTCAACTGAGCCGAGCAACAGTTGGTTGTCTACTGACTCGTAACCGGCAAAAGATCGGTCGCATCATCTGTTTTTGCTTTTGTTTTGTTTGCCCATCGAATCGATCGCACAGCTGTTTAGTCAGCAGCAACATTTTGCAGACAGGTTTGGGAATGTTGCCAGACTGGGGATCGCTGGGAAAGTTGCTGGCCAGGGAAATGTTGCAGACAGTGCTGACCGTTTCGGTGGGATTTCCATTAGTCATGCACAGATGCTCTTTTTGCTGGGGGGCTGCGCGATATAGTATTAACTTGAGATTATTGTTAGTTGCAAGACAAAGTATCTATTTTGACTCCCTTAATTTCCTGCGAATGTGATTTTCAAAGCTTCACATAATGTCTTTCTAGTTCTTGGAAAATCAACAAAGCAACAAAGTCCCAACATCTTGTAGTTCACATCTCAGCAACATGTTGCCCAACAAAATTGGTACTAGCTGGATTGTATTTGTTGTTGTTTCGCTGCCCAGACATAAACACATTTCAGTTCTTCAATTTTGATTTCTGTTTTCTGACAGTTGGGGGTGTGTGGAAGAGGGACAGCGCTCTACTGTCTGCCACATCGTTCTGGGGGCAATGAGTAAACAAATTTTAAATGGAATTTTCAATAAGTCATCAAAGAGGTAGGTACGCATGAACATACATACATGTACGTGTATGTGCATGTGTATATCTTTGTCTTGATGGATCACCTCTTGTTATTGTTCTCCTGAATGGACTCGTAAACTCCGACACAGTCCCCAAGTCCCCAATAAGCCCAACGATCGCGAGCGCAGCTCCCTCAATGAATCCCCCCATCGAACCATCAGCGAGTTCAATGGTATCATAAATTATAATTGCAAAAACGTGCAAGACAATGCCCAAAGAACTGAGCCGAATAAAAAGTGGGCCAAGCTGTGCAATTCGTTCTTTTCAGTTGAGTTCTACATGGCGCAGCGAACTTGCGAGTCAACTGGCAATTAAAGATACACAACCACCGCCGAATGAATGGCTAAAGTGGCAGTCGATAAATCTATATGGTAATCACGAACTGGTCGCATCGCCAAATATAAGAGCGATTGGAACTGGAGATCGGTTGGACTATTACAATACACTATGTACATTACTATGTACAAGCAATGTACATTTTTACGGTTTTAGTTTTTATATAAAAATAAATGAAATGTTAGAAGAAATGTTCCAGTACAAATATCATGCAAATAATACAAATGTCACTTAATTAAATATAATGTTAACATAAGTTAAAACACAATTCATGGCTAGTTTCGAATAGTACTCTACTTGTATTCCTTTATTTATATGTATTTCATTGATATTTCCTACGAATTCGCTCAGAATCAAAGTCCCAACCTCATCTTAACTCGCAAGATCTTCCAGCGATTGCCACACGCTGGTATCCAAGATCATTCCGCAGATCGTGAAGATCCCTTGTAACCCCAGCGATGCCGAACCTAAATCATGTGGGTGGCTTTTCCACAAAATCCAAATCGATGATAAATTGCAATGAACTTCTCGCTGTGGCCTCCAAAAATGATGTCAACAAGAAGTTCGCTGCACATAAATTTGGAGAGACGAGGCCACAGTTGAAAAAATCGGGGGGCCGAACTGAAAGCCACAAATATGTCGGCTGGGTCAACCTGTAGGCAAAGAGCAAAGTCTGCCAAGTGTATGTATATATATGTATGTACATAAATGTAGAGGCCTTTGGGAGTCTGCATCTCTGTCTAAATTTAGATAGAACATCTTGCAGAGCACTCGAAATGAGGTCGATGCTATGCTCCGCCTTTTTGAAGTCGTTTTTGGGGAGGAACCAGTGCAATTAGAGGAGCATCAGAGGCACCCAAATCGACTGTGGGGCCCCGTGTCTAATTAAGTGCGTGAATCTTGGCAAGAGTTGCTCACGAAAAAACCGGACCGAAAATAGAAATGTATTTCCACACATTACACATTTTGGACTTGGGCCAAAACTTTGAGCAGTTTGGCCAGCCAATTGAAGTGTAATTCACTTCCGCTTTTGTTTGTTGACCAAACAACCAGTTGGGAAGCCAGAGCCCAAGCCATAACCGCAGCGAAAACAAAATCCAGACGGACCAGACCAAGGACCATGACCATGTCCATTTCACCATTTCCCCATTTCCCCATTTCACCATTTCCATGTCCATGTCAACTGGCCCAGCAGGCGACAACGGGCAAACATCTGTCCAAGTCCAGTTATCAGTGGAGCTAATTCCCCGACTGGCCGGGGTCCTCAGTCCGATTTCGTTACTGGGCATGGAACTGGGAACTGGGAACTGGGAACCGGGAACCGGGATCTCAGCTCTGAATACTGCACTCTGCACGCCCCCAATGACAATTACCGGGTACGACCACAGCTAAGTACCAGACAGGGGATTTCCCGCCGCACTCCCCTTCTGAGCTGCTGGAAAAGCTAAACAAAGTTCTCAAACACACAGAAACGCAGAAACACAGAAACACACACGACCGAAGGGGGATTTACATTTGTAATTAGAAAGCTTTGGCGAAACTTTGACGAATGAACAGCCAAAAAACGAACACGGAAAACCCATCAAAATGAACTGGGAAAAGCGCTCTTAATATACCCTAAAAATACCTAGAAATAAATAAAACACGTAAATGCAAGAGTGGAGCACACTTTTGCACAAAATTGATGCAGCTTCCATATTTAATGTTATTAATATCAGTATTTTACGGATTATTTAGTGCCTGATGTAAACTTAGTAATAAACTTACTAATAACTTCTGGTTGAGAAATCAAATTGATTTGGAACTCAATTAGGGGGAAAGCAAAAAACACATTACACAAAACATACTCTGTGCAGTAAAAATGTTTTCTGTGTTCAGGGTAGTTCTCTAAAGTCTTGTTTGTGCCACATGCAGCAACCAAACGCAATTTGGAAACTTTCAGTCGCCAACTTGAATAGTGCAGTTAATGTCTCTAATTTGCTGGAAGAGCACTTCAGGGCAACACGACAAACTAATGAAATAATGTTGTGGCCTTATAGTTTTCGAGATGGCTCAATTGGCCAACCCCCGGCTTACATGGCGTATGATAAACAAACTCCCCAAGCGAATCAAGTGCACTTGTCCTGTTGACCAACCAATGTTCTGTTGACTTGGCTTATGGGAGCCGCTCTCAGCAGGCTTAGAGTTGTAATTTCTAAGTGAAAAGAATTGGCATTTAAGTGGCGGGGCGGCTAAAGTTTAGTGCGGCAACTGTACTCGAAAGTTTCCCTGACCGGATCACGTGCCGCGACTAATTTATGCAACAGAAGGCGCAGCCATTGATTGGTTGTCCCGCCCACTTTGCACACCATCCCGCCCAGCTTTCCCACACTTTTCCACCCACCTTCCAGGCTTTTCTTCTCGTGCAACTTAATTTGTGTGCCGCAATTTATGGATGCTGCACGTGCAAAAGGGCCTGAGTGAGCCTCCCAGAAAGTTTTTTACCGCCTGATTTGTGGCAACAAACTTTTTTGTTATTCTTTACTTTTCCTTTTTGCCTTTGCCACGCAATTGTGAATTGCAAAACACAGAAAAGAGCGCAGTTGAATTTGTATTTTGTTTTCCTAACCCGTAGAGCTGAAGAAGATTGTGCAAGCCGGAGTCGACTATATTTACTATATTTAGCCAATTGAAATGTACACAGAAAAGCTTAGCCCCCGACCAGCAATTGCGGCATTGTAGACTTTAATGTGGAGCCATTAAAACTAGGCATTGTTTACCATGGAAACGATGCAGGCAAACCAAGGAGAAATTGGTATATGGTATTTGGTATCTGGTATCTGGGCTACGAGAGGAATTTTCCTAAAAATAAAGCAAAGTCTGCTGCATTAATGAACTTCAATTTGGGGCCAGATGCTGCATCCTCGATGCGGCACAGGAGAACGATAGAGGAATCCGTAGCCCCATCCCTAGTTACCTGCCGCCACCTAAGCAGATTTCATTTTAGATAGAGCAGACGTAAGCTTTTCCATTGAACTACGAGCATTGAAATCTCCCGGACAGCTGGAGAGACGGAAAAGCCAACGAAAGAGGTTTAGGGCACAGTAACCAAAGGTGGAAATTGGGCTGCACGAATTTTTATGCATTTGCATTTACCTTAAGTGGGCTTCGACGTGTAAACTGATTGGAGCAGTATTTCTTAAAAAGATTGAGGCTGATTGAGGCGTCAGAAATTTATCTCGGCTTTTGTTGATCCATGCAGGTGATTGCCTTAGTAAAATACTAGAAAAGTCAGATGCCGTTCATTGCCTTAATATATCCTTTGATTTCCGCCAAGCTCTTAAGCTTAAGCCACAAGATGATATTTCATTTCAGCCGTCCGTCTGAATATTTTATAGTTTTTCATCGCAAAATCACTCAACTTCTAAGCACTTAAATCGATTTAAGGCGGAAAGAAAGCCCCAACCCCTCGAATCGCACTTCAATCAGGGCATTTATCTGAAACAACAATGGCTCGACTTCTCCGAGGGGCAAATCAGTCAAGCGCATTAAATTGAGCTATTGTTTTAGTTTAATTACATAATAATTGCCTGTGCGTTGTTATTCATGTTTGTTGGCTGCTAATAACTGCAAGCAGCTTATGGCAAAAACCCACAACAACTCCAGCAAAGCGCAGTCAATGCAAGAAGACTGTGGCCCTGGACTATGGCCACAGAAACTGGCTACAACAGGAGCTCTTGGCCTGCACAGGACAGGATGAAAGGACAAAGGAGCGAGACAGGCAATTATGTAAGACACAGCATGTGCTTATTTTGATTTAATTTGCCATTTAAGACTTCGCCCGCCTGTTATTTACATACATGATTGGGAAAATCTTTCTGTGCGAGCTCGTATGTACCACTCTACCTTTTCGACTTGCAGCATCCACATGTTCCCTTTGTTTTGCTTGAGAGTGGAAATCAAATTAGTAGCGCTGTAAAATTCATTTAAGTAAATTTGCACAAATTGCTCTTTGTTTCGGCAGTGACTCAGCTGAAGGCAGGACTTTAAGGACAAAGTGAAGAGAGTTCTTGGCAGAAAATTCTTTAATTCTTATATACTTGTTGCCGCGGAAAATTCTGAATGCTGAATATGGTCCATGTCAATTTGAATGATTTTAAAAACACTCAGAGAGAAAGAAGAAATGAAATTTAAGCACTGAGTTATTAATTGAACTACACACAGCATGACTACTAAAGCCGGTCAATTTTCGAATGAAAAAACGGCAGGAGCAAACTATTTTAACGACTCTGTTAACTCTTTCGTAATAACAGGAGTGCAGTTCAAACTGCACTTCAGTTTTGGCGAACTTTAAGCCACCGTTCTAGCCCTTTCGCCTTTAACTCGATTTTTGCGGCCTTTAATTTAGATGCCAGGAAACTTTGGCTTTCGGTTTTTCTCCTACGCGTTGGCAAGTGCCGTCGCTAAAGTTGACTTTGAACACTTTTACGTTTCGCTGATTTTTCAAGAGTTTCGTTTTCCTTTTTTATTTTTCGCTGCGGCTCTAGCCACATTTGACTCCGGCCCGGATCCTTGGGCTCTTTCAGATGCACCCTGTTCCTTCGCCGTCACTCATTAGAAAAACGTTGCGAAAGTCGAAAAAAATGTGCACTACGTGTTGCAGGGACGAAAAAACGGCAATGAAAACCCTCATGTAAAGTTTGCACTGGCAAAAAGTAAGCTGGCTCGCAAAAAAGGTGGAGATGGTTGGGAAAAGACCAGGAAAAGTTTATTACAAAGTTTGGACTGAAACACGCGCCAAAGAAAGGAGAACGCAAACTAAAGTTTAATATTTGATTTAAAAGTTGATCAAATTTACTTTAGCCTGCACTCAATGCACTCAGCACGGTGTTATTTGTTTTTATTGAATTTGTTCAAATGTGTCTTGGCCAGATTCCCTTGTTCATCGTCCTGTTTTCGTCCTTTTCCCGAGGTTTTCCCCATCTGCCTGCGCTGCACCTGGTTTGCGTCCCGGCTACCACGTGGATTTCTCATTTCGCCATGCAAATATGAAAAGCAAATGGGGAAATGAAAGGATGAAAGGAGAGCAGTCGCCGGTTCGCAACAAAAAAAGGCCTGAAAATAGGAAAATGTGCAAATGCATTGTTTGCTGGCTTTGAAACGGAAAACACGAATAGTGCGATGAAGCGGGACCGAGCATGGCCATTGTTTTGAGACCAGGATTTTAGGGCAGGGGCGGGGTTGCAAAGGGGTCACACAACAGGTATAGAGCCACGGGGGCACTAGTTCGGGTAATGAATGATGATGTTGTAAGGCGGGATCAATGGAAATCAGATGGCAGAACAAGCAAAATGAAAAGGCACACAATGCAAATCGGTTACATTTTTGAGGGACAAGAATAGAAGATACAATTTAAGAAGATTATTAGTTTTTGCAAATAATACAAACTTCAAAAATGTATACAGCGAGGTTACACGGAGGTTAGCATTGAGCAGATTTTTGTAGCTCCTTGCACTTTTAACACCAATTAGTAGAGGATTTAAATGAAGAGACTGCATTTAAAGCCTGCATTCAAAACCTGCACTCCTTAAAAAGTTGCACATGCATTAATAGCTAAGCAACAACATTTGCGACAACATTTTAACAGAGGTGGTTTTAATTTGGGAAATTCATTTTGACATGCAAATATATTTTCGTGTTTTCCGCTACCGCCAGCAGTTATTTGCATTTCCATTCGGTGCGGAAAGAGTTTGCCATTCGCCACACAATCATAAACTTGCACCTAAACGTATAAACGTTCCCCCGGCCATCTAAAAAACACACAAAATTCGCATGCTACCTACTAATTTTGGATATATTTTTTATTGCATTCTTTATCCGTCTATATTTGAACGCCAAATTGGCAAATTGAGTTTGTTAGTCCAGGCTCCTGCTCGTCGCTATGTGGCAGTGTGTACAAGTATATACAGAGAAATGTGCAATGCATTGCATGGCTTCGAGCTTCGAGCTTCGAGCTTCTTCATCTCAAATAAACCCAATTTGGCGCCCATGTCACATACGTCAACGCGACTCGGTCACGCCCACTTTTGGGGCAAGTTCGCTGGCAATTTGTCAGCTATTTTTGCACGTTTTTTGTTTCTCTTACTTTTTCGCTTTCGGATTTTGTTTTTTCGATTCTTATATTTTCTTAGCTGTTAGCTGTTAGCTGCATCACGTGCCACAACGGCGCACGTTTAGCTGAGCTTATCATTTTCTCAAAGACTTTGTCTCCCGGCATTTCTAACTCGCAGTCCCTGCCTCCTGCCTCCTGCCTCCTGCGTCCTGCCTCCTATTTAATATGCAAAACGTCAACTAACCAAAAACTGACAAAGTTGAAATAAATTTTTATTTCATGGACCCGCTTTCAGTCTCTCTCTGTTTATATATCGGCAATATACTTGCCGCAGAATCAGCGCAAACCGACGAAAATATGCCAACGCCTTGGGGAGCCTTTGGTCCTGAAGAGCAGCAAGAGCCTAGCGAAAGCATTTTTTGGCAATCTTCTCACGTAGCAGACAGAAAAGTAAAGGAGAAAAAACCAGGATGAATTCACGGCTGGCAGGAGTCCTTGCGGAGCCCGGAAAACCAAAACATTTTAATTTTAATTTTAATTTTAATTCCATAAATGCAGTGAAATGCAGTGAAGTGCAGCCATCGCTGCTGCAGACGCGAAATCGTTGTCATCATCCCAATTCAATCAGAGGAACTGGTGGAGCAACTGGCACCTGCTGCCAAATTGCTTAGTGCGGCGGAAATCATCATTTTCCAACTCGTAACTGAATTGCGGAGCTGCCGCCGCAGCACGGATGAAAAAGTTTGTCATACGCCCCGTGGTACAGCCAACACGGCGGATGACGGATCCACCTTTCAAATGCACACCGCACTCAAAGCGTGCGAGCGTGTGTATGTGGAATATTTTCACGTTCAGCCGGCATTTGCATATGCCGGATAATGGTCTGGCTTTAGTCGCTTTCCCTCTGTTTTTCCACTTCCACTTCCATTTGGTTTTTTTGGTCGTGTAAAAAACAATTAACGCAAAAAATGGGAGTGACTCATGAGCCTTTGCGGATGAAATAATCAACGCTTAGATTTTTCCACGTTTCCAGCGACATTTCAGTGGTGCGGTAAATGGGCGAAATTCCAAGGAAAATCAGCTTGTCATTGCCTAATGGAAGTTTCTCCTGCAGCTAACACTTAATTCAAATTATTCAAGATGGCTGGTTGGCCAGCTCTTTTCGTTAAATATATTGATAATCCGAGGCCTGCACTTCTACTTGACTTGTGCAGTTCTTACTTGGAGTCAAGTCCACATTTGATATCAACTTACCATCTGCTGTTGATTCTTTGGCTTCTTGACCAAATCGGGCACCTTGAAGCTGGTAACCGCCTCGATAACCTCGGCGAGAAGGAGACCATCTCGACAGTCGGCGGATAGATCTGTGACTTTCCTTTTCGATTTGGCACGTTCCAAGTAATAGTTCGCCCAGTCTGTGTAGATCTGAAATGAGATTGGAACATATGAATTTAAATGTTTTCTAAACGGCAACCTAATGGTGCATTCAAGTTGTAATTATGACTCGAGCCATTCCAGCTGTCCCCTGGTGCTGCACAAAATTGCAGTCTTCTGGCAATTTGGTTATCAGGAAATCATTAGCCATCCGCCTTTCGGCCAACAGCAGCATATGCACAAGGAGTTGAGCAAACAAATTAAAATTGAAGACATTTCCTCCCAGAGAGCCCTTGGAAGTCGTTAAGAAAATCTGTGCAACAATTTTGGCTAAACGAAAAATCCTCTTTATTCCTTGGCCGTTCTGGTGGCCTTATCCTCGTCCCATTTCGAACTTCCTTTCCCCCTCAGTGCCCTGCAAGCTTCATTTGTTGTCTTTGCTCGTCCTTGGCCTGGTATATCCTTCATCCGGCTGACTTCCTAAATTCTGTTACATAAATTTCACTACAAGGAATACAAGTTTTGTGAATAATGCCGAATGGGTGTTTGGTCTTTATGGGCTAGTTCGAATCTAAAAAACTAATGTCAGACAGCAAAGCAAAATTAAACGATGTTGCTTCGTATTGGTAAAGTAGAAAAACAAAATGGAAAACATTTTTGAATATTAGAGATGCATTTCGGTTTGCTTATCCATCTAGAGCAATCTTACATACACTTTCCTTTGCTGAACTTCTGATCTTCAGGGTATTTGAACTTTCCTTTTTGTTTCTGGCAAGGGCATTATTAGCTTTCCAGACATTGGCCCTTACGTCGTTAGCCACATCCTTACATAGTTTTATTGTGCCCCCTGCCAGCTGGCAATCCTAATGTGGCCCTCATCTTCCGGACTTTGCTGCATATGCATGCGACACATTTTATGTTCGCCTTGCCTGGCAATAAAAATATCTTGCATTGTACTTTGCTATCTTCGCCAGCCTTCTGTTTGTCTAGCTGCCATTCTGTTATTGTCCCCGGGTTCTGGCCCTCTACTCTGGCCCTCTACTCCACTGTTTAGCCATATTCCATTTCCGACCGAGTTACGGACGGGCTTTACATCTCAAAGGGCCAGACACACAACAATGGTCTTGGCCCAGGACTTTGAGCCGGCTTGCTTATGTAACTTTTCCCCATTTTTCAGCTGCTTTCTTTAGGCTCGGGATTTGGCTTTGACATTGGCTTTCCGAACAATAAACTGAAAACTTGTTAGTGGAAAATAGCCGAATAGGCGAATGTCACTGTTACTGGCTTGTAGATCACGAGCTGCAAGGACTCCCTCGGCGTGCGTATCTGAGAGATACTTATGTATGTTTATAAAGCGGCATTTTTTCCACTTTCCACACTCGCAACGTAGCATAAATTCAGTTAGCCTTGCTGAGCACAAAAAGCTACTCTTTTGCTAATTAATTTAGTTCCATTAGTAGTGTCTCGTCCTTTATACAAACCTCGGCATAGTCACGCGTCAGGATGCCGTTGATATTATCACAGGACCCCTGGTAGCTCACACAGCGAGCCAACATTTTTTCGCAGCTAAAAGGTTCACTGATTGATGGAGTTGATGCCTTTTTTTATTTGCACTTTTTCACATTTCACATTTTGTTTGCCTTTACAGGGCGTCGTTTATCATTTGGAATGGCAAATGGCTTTAAATATTGATTTAATATTAAATTATCTGGCAGTGGCAAGAAAAAGTAAAATTTTGCGAATTAAAACAGCATTTCAATGAATTGCTACAGTGACATAAAAAGTCCTAGCAAAAACATGTAAAGGCTTGAAAGAATGCCCTACAAGGACACTTTAAAATGTCCTTAGTAACATCACATCACAACAGAACCCATTTTTCAAACTCCTGTACTTATTA
The DNA here is from genome assembly GCA_005876975.1 of Drosophila orena. NCBI lineage: Eukaryota > Metazoa > Arthropoda > Insecta > Diptera > Drosophilidae > Drosophila > Drosophila orena. The sequence goes on along the minus strand of VCKV01000048.1, from coordinate 76,961 downwards.
CACATTATGCACCTTTCAACCACAGCCGTGTTTATGGGCAAGCCATCTCAACACTTTTCCGTCCTGCAGACCGTTTCATAAATAATAAATTACTTCCAACGGTTGCCCGCATGTAGAAAAGCTGCACCACTGTAGAATGTGTTATTTTTTACAGACCCATTAAAATGTCAATTATGATAAAGTTTTATTGGAACACCGAGCGCTGAACACATTAAGCCTTATCAGCGGGGCCAGAAAGGAGCCAGCTTCGGTAATAATAATAATAAAAAACATTAGGCAACATTTTCACTTTCACCCTTTTCAAAAACACTTCCCGTCTTCTAAACAGATACCTGGTAACGTTTGGGGAGTGTTGGTTACTTGAGAAGGCCGGTATTTGAATTTAGAAGGGCTTATAAATGTTAAATAAGCCTCGCCAGCTTGCGTTTTAAACTTATTTTTAACAAATTATATTTGCATGCTATAAAAAGCCTAAAAAATTGAAATAAAATATCGAATTCAAGGGTATTTTAAGCTCTGTACACCGTATGCACGCCTTGCACCTTTCCTGTTACTTATTTTTTGAAGTTCCGTGTTGAAAATCACACGCCCACTTGGACAAACTAATTGAAAATGAAAGTGGCACCCTGAGCTGACAGAAACAGCGGCAGCACCGCCATCATGTTGCCAACAACAGGTTGGTTGTTGGCTGCTCCCAACCCGCGTTCAGGAAATGGGTTTTCGGCCAGGACCCCATCCCAGCCCCAACTTTCCGCTCGCTGTTTGGGGTAGAGCTTATGCATAATTGGAGCTGACACCCTTGTCAGCGACAATTCAGATTTGTGTAGGCCAAGCGATTTTGCTGGCCTGATGCCTGATAAGTTTTAGTTCGGGGCTGAAAAGGGGTTGACAAATCGTCCAGGAAATCAATTTCGGTATTGGGCGCATGAGTATGGGTATGGGTATGGGTGTGGGTGTGGGTATGAAAAAGGTCAAACAGCCATTTAGGAAATGAGAAACCAGCCACGCCCACCATCCGGGGTCTCTTATCTAGTGTGTGAACACTTTTCGGGGGGTGGAGCGGTGGGTTCGGGTGAACTTTAGCCCCGAAGTACTTTACTTTACTTTCTGCGAAATGTCAGTGAAATGTCAGAATAAAAGTAATGCTGATAAAAATTTTATAGCTTGTCAGAAATGCGCAAAAACAAAAATAACCGCCCCCGAGGGCTTGCTGTCGCTTTCCCTGTTCCTTCTGTTCTTTATCAAAAATGTCGCGACTTTGGTACTTTACTTTATTGGAATTTGCATGGCAGCAGCAGGAGCGACAGGTGATTCTAGGGGCATGGTGGGGTGCTTCGCGTCAAATTTATGTTAAATCGAAGGCCCATAAATGGGGTCTGCAGGCTGTTAAATAACTCCATCGATGATGTGCGCCGTGTGCCCCAGTGGGTTTCGGTTATCTCGCCGTTAACAGTCGCTTTAAGCCGCTTTAAGGATTGGCCAAAGCATCTGAGTGCTAACTCAGGTGTGTGAGCTTCTGCCACGCTGCACGATGCTAACACAACAGTGAGTTTTACGCATAACTTAGTATTATTAATAAATATTATTTTTCAGAATTATAGGAATTTGTTCTCATGTCTTTCCAATGGTAAATCATTAGGATACGTAAGTAAGGGTTTAAATGTATGAAACGCTGTGTAAATGAATTTTCAACACTGAGCCTCCCAGAAAATTCAGAAAATTCTCCTGAAAATTCGAATATGCTCGAATGGCATCCAATGACAACCTGTTGTCAGCCTTTGATAATGGAGCTCCCTGAATCCAATCTTCCCCTCATCGGAGCATTACACCCAGTAACATGAGCAAAACTCACCCCAGGATACGGCTTTGTAGTCAGCATCCCCATCTAACCTCATTAATTTGGATTGTATTATCGGCTTTTATCGCATTCGACCCAACGTTTCAGGCATCTTCACTTCCACCTGGAACTCAATTTGCCCGAAACTCAATGACAGCCTTGGAAGAAATCAAATCACAGACGATTGACATTTGAAAGTAATGTCAAAACAATCTCGGACACCTTTTGGCCGGCAACTTTGATTTGGACGGGCTTGAAGAAACGGGGAGGAATCGGGGAGAAATTCGAGGCAAGTGGACTGATTGGGCCAATGTGTTGATGTGCCCAATCAACCGAGTTTCATATCAAAGGCATTGCCCAGAGTTGGGGGCACAGAGTGAGACATCATTTAGGATGGGTCACTCGCATAAGAGGCAATAAAACCGCCTTTAAGCGATAAATATGCCTTTAAAGCATTAAAGGGCGATTACAGATTGCTATTAAATTCATGGTTGCTTTTATGCACTATAAATAGCTTATGATGTAGTGATAATATTTTGAAATGAAACATTAAAGCAGCTCTAAAATACTACGACAAATATATTTTAATACAATAAAATTCATTGTATATAGCAAACAAGTTAATTCAGCTGTACTAAAATATTTTTGTAATTTTTTGTAGCCCACGTTATTTAAAGTAATCTATTTATTCAAATGAAGCAACAAACTACCATGAAAATAAAATGTATAAACGCTATTAACAACATTGCAGACCATATCTGCAGGCCAGAGTTTCTGTTTTTTATACAGTGCAATAAATTCCAAGTCTAGTGCCATTCTCGTATGCAGCTTTTCAATTTCGCTTGTTCAATTTTAAATAAATAGACAATTCAAGTGTTTTATGACACTGAAATGGACGACAGAGATCTTCCGCCATTTTCCATTTTCATTTACCACCACACTTTATCGTCTGCAAAGGCCAATAAACTAAGCCCTTGTCTCCGCCACACAAAACCCCTCCATCGTCATTCAAACATTTGTGTAGGTGTGTCAAGTGAATGAAAAGCCCAAAGTGATTATGGGCAATTTCCACAGCCCACGCAGAAAGAAGCTTCTGAATTGAGTATTTCTATTTGTTCCTCTATGCTGCCGCCCATTAATTGATAACAATTCGTGACACAATTAATTGAAAGCTCGCCTCAATTCTTTTATTGCCCATAACAACTGGGCGAAACTGAAGGCACAGCAGATAAACAAGAACATAACTCGGCCAAGGAGGGGAAATCAGCATTTCTGCTGATGGGCCAAAGGAAAAACGCGAAAGGAGAAGTAAAAGATGCGACAGAAACGCTTGTCAACTGCCACATAAATAAAATATAGGAATTTATTTTTTGGCAAAGCCAAGCGGAAACTCGGAAATGCCCTCCCCTTCGTTTAGCGATTGCCAAGAGGGAAAAGGTGAGGGATGGCTTGTCGCTTTTAATAATGACAACTCATCAAAAATGTATATGACCCAGTTGCCCGGATCCGCACACCCCCACAAGCAACCTACTAAGAGATGCCAAAAAATGGGACAACTTTCACAAATAAAACACAAGCGGATCCAAAACAAAACGCAAATATATATAAAAATATATATCATACGGCAAGTTGGCCAAAACTTTGGCCTTGCTGTTCGGCTAAAGTGCCGCCGGCACTTTCATGGCAAGTGGATGAGGTCCTTGGTGGGGGAAGGATGTCCCAGCTGTGGCTAAGTGCTGAATTAGCGATGCACGGGGATCGGTGGCCCAAAAGGTCTCATCGAGGGAGTATTTACGGGTCAGATAAGTGGCTACATCTAACATACAGGACACAAGATACGACCGATCCGAATTGATAATAGGTGTTTTCGAATTTTAAATCTATCAGTGTGGCAATCCACTTTTAGCTTTCAAGGCTTAAGGAATATGTTCAAGCTGGACATATTTCAAACCGCTGAAGTAGGACATGAAGATACGCTTTCCTTACTGTAAGCTTATAACAAATAATTTCTCCAATTAACTCAGACCTGATCACAAAAGATAACAATGTAATTTTCATCTGCTGACTGCATTATTTGGGCCATTATCGTGATTCACACATCGACAGCTTCAGCAAAAGCCGAGCATTTGGCTGGTAGTTTTCCCGACCATTAGCCTGCTTGACCTGCCGCTTTATCTGGTGGAAATCCAATGAAAGCTGCTTTATGCGGACATTAAACTAATTGCCCGACGCATCAGCTGCTTGCCCAATTTTGCATAAAATTTGCACAGAGCGAAGAAAAAACAGCAATGGTTGACCGCAGGGAGTTGGGGGAAAAGCCATGAAGACCGCATATTGGACCGCAGGATACACACGAAAGGACTAAAAACAGGCCACTACGCCAAAGTCAATGGACATTCGGGCAATTGGGCACAGATGCGAGCTGAAATGCCCTTTTCCAGTGTGCGTGACACGTGGACTGGGCTCTGAGTGGACACAACCCGCCAGCATCCTCAGTAAGGCACAATGGAAATCGATATGTGGGCACCTAAAAATAGTAGCCAATTTCATAATGATTAAAAGGCTGACCCGAATGCTTGCAGGCCAACAATAAAGTAATTTTTTTAATTATGTTTTCAATTAATTATGCGGCGCCACATTGCGGCACCCTTCGGAAAATACTGCAAAGCAACGAAGAAAGAAGCAAGAAGAAAGCTTTCTGGCGTTAATTTAATTACCTCTAAAATGCGGAATGAGGCAGAAAGCGGGCTCAACTGCTTATTATTATGCCGCACGAATGGCAGCGCGGTGTTAACAGCTGTTAAGGCCATGGCGTGTTTGGGCCAACTTAACAGCCATGAGTCACCTGCAATTGACGTCGAGGGTGTGGGTGGCGCGGAAAATCGTGAAAATAAGAACCCTTTTAAGAAGCTCCCGGCTTGTATTACGCATACGCAACGAGCAACGAAACCGAAGCAACCGAAAAACGGAGGCACAACAAGGTGAAAAGTTGCTCGGGGTGGCGAGCAATCAGAGTTTGCCACAGGCTGAGGAAACACAAAAAATTGTTCGAAAAGGGTGCCTCCTTTTAACAGCTTGTTTTCACGTTCAAATTTAAAACAGCTGGCAGAATGGGGGAAATCAAAGTCCCGGATTGGGAGCTTGAGGAGCTAAGTGGAAAGGAAAATGAGGGGGCACAAAAAATTGTTGCCTAATGGCTTCATTGCCGATGGGCTAAAAGGGTTTGGGTTTCACAAAAATGAGCTCGTTGGAGCTTGTAATGCTCCATTGTGTGCGAAAGCATGGCAATTTTTGGAATATTTTATAATTAAGTATTTTCCCTTTAATGTGATTTGTGGTTCATTTGTGAGGCGGAGAATAGGAAAATGTCAGCCTTTAAAAGGAATATTTTTTTCACACCAGCTGGAACTACAATTTTAATTGTACTATTTATTTCACTGCCACTAATTTAATTAAATTTTATATTTTATGTATAAAAATTAATATGCTGATGACTTTAACTTTTCAGAAACTCAACACGACCTGCTTTATTTACTATTTAATTTGAAATTTATTAACCACATCAATTACCACGCATTTTGTTCATTATAATGGGAATTCAATTAAACTGTTTGTTAAACATTAAGCCCTCAGCACTCCGAAAATTGATTTATTATTGGTGGCACTATCATTTAATGTGCAGCATTCAATAATTTAACTTATCGTGCGGAAAAGAGGCATTTTCCACCCCCGCCAAAGCGAAGCGCATTTTTATTTACACTTAATTAACTGCATTTTCCGAAGCACATAAATTTCACTTGATTAAACCATTTGCAGCACTACTTTCTCAGAATGCGCTTTAAACGAAAAACGACCGAAAGCGCAATTAATTCATTAAAAATGAGCCGAGCCAGGGGAAAACCGTCTAGGCACGCTTTTCAATTCTATTTTCTGCCGAACCGAACCGAACCAAACCGAACCGAAGCGAACAGAACGGAACGGAAAAGCGCTTTTCCCCAACCGATAAGCGACGCGATCACAAGCGAACTGAGCATCCGAGAGAAATGGGAGCATCTTACTCCTCTTCCAGTTGGGAATCTATTTTTGGTAGAATGCCAGCAACATTTTCACGATGGCCGGCAACATTCTGTCGAAAATAAATGCGTGTAAGTCGGAAATGTTACTGCCCGCCGGATTAAGCGATCGTCGAATGGGAAATGGGAAATGGGAAATCTGTGCACACTCACCGAAAATTCAATTACTCAAACCATTTGGGAAAAATCTCAAATTTAAATTACAAAACAAGCAATTAGTTTTCGGCAAAAGTGAGTGCTGGAAAAGCAGCAACTCCAACATGCCAAATGCACCAGTCCAAAACAATGAAATGGAAGTATTCGTGAGTAGATGGAAACTGAGGGTTGGCAGTAAGGGTTCCGTTCTGAAATACAATATCACTCACGATGGAAAGTTTTCGGTTTCAGCGGAGCAGGCTCGGGGTGGCGAAGATGGTGGCCAATGCAAATAAGTCAAGTTAAAATTAATTCACATTTTACAATGGCAGCAGCAACAACATGTTGACTCAAGGCTAATGGTTAAACAAAAATAAGGAAAGAATCCTTGCATACTTTCTGGGGATGTCCCGAACAGCAAATTGATGGGTGGACGGACACAAGACAAGACGTGAAAGTCAAGATGGAAAGTCCGCAAGGGATGCATTCTTCTTTTTCCACGACACTTTAAAAGTTTTCCAACCTAGCCCCTGCTGTTTCGTTTTCTTAACTACCTGTCCAGCCAGTGCGAAATTAGCGCTGTAGCTGCTACAATAAAAAATATTCAACTTGTAGCCAGACATGCAACAGTTTTCCCCTTTTGGCCATAAAACATGCAAAGTCACTACAGATGTAAATCAGCATATTCGAACTCCCAGAGTTGCAAAGGGAACTTACAAGACTTTAACTTCAGTGCTGCAGTAATTAAATCTAGGATTAGAATAAATTGCGGGCTTATGGGTATCGTAAAACTTAAGTTAATATGCCCTAGGTAAACACATTTCTCATTTAGAAGAAAACTGCTAGAAAAGTAAGATAATTAAAGGAAAAAACAATGACATTTATATTCGTACTTTCTGGATTTAATTCAAGCAATTAAGCTGTAAAAAATATACAAAACAACTTTCATTCAATATGTATTCGAAATGATCAAAAAACAAGTAAATAAGCGTAGGATAGTTGTTGATAAGCTTGAATGTTTAGAAATTCAAGTAGTATAGAAATCAATACTCATACAATCCTTCGCATCTCGATTCCATGACATCAGACATCAAATACGATAGTTTTAGCATTTTGCCAATTTGTCGCCCTTTTACTTGTTTTTCCGAACCACCACTTAACATCGTGCCGCAGACCACTTCTGATTAACCCAGGTTGAAGTTTATCGATGCAGCCGATTTAATGAGAAGCTACTCGAGAGACTCCACGCCAAAGCATTCATACCATTCATACCACTCGTGCCACTCATGCCAGTGCCACCTTGACAGCACTTCGTCTACATCAAAAGCAATTGCTAAACGGGACCCCTCTCCATTCGACGCCACTGAACCCAGACAATGCATCAACAATATCTAAATATATGCAGCTTGTCCACTCTTTCAGCCGGCAAGCCCCATGGGTTTCCAGTGGCATTGGCCGTGCCAGAAGCGAGTGCCTCGCCAACTTTATGCCAGTGCCACACGCTATTTTTACAAACAATTTCGCAAGTTGACAAGGATTGGGGAGCAGAACAACCAGAACTGCCAGAACAACAGCGAGACGTCTAGGATGGAGGAGCACACGACATTGAACCACAACACGGAACAGGATCGGCGTTCCCGGGATCCAGGGGATTCAGGGCATCCAAGGGGCGGAGTCATCGGGAACAACATGGCAACTAAGTGGCCCCTTCAAGTGGCTGCTTCCTGTGGATGAGGACGTGGTCGGCATGGGATTGGGGGTGAGGATGTGGATGTGGATGTGGATGTAGATGTCCCTCCAGCTTGTTAGTTGTTTCGCAAATTTGCTTCTCGCTCGGCCAAAGTCAATACGGCAAATTTTTGCTGACTGGCTGACGTTGCGACTGATGAAGACTAATTGCAGTTAATGCGGCGTGAAAACGGCATCATCAATCGGCCTTAGAGTGTTGCAACTTGCAAGTTATGAGCGGACCTATATGAAAACCACCGCCAGACATAAACAAAGGGAAAACGTGAAGAGTTTACGCCTAATTAAGTAAACTACTCCTGTTAATTAACACAGAAGACAAACAAAAGGCGCGGCGCAACTCATTTGGGGTGTCAAAAATTCGAGGCTATTTGTAGGATGCTGACAACAGGCACTTCAAAATCAAAATCAAAATTCGTTCAATAAACGAACAGGCAGCGGGGGAATTCGGTGGGGAAAGTCAACAAACTTGAGAGTGGGGAATGGTTTCGAAAACAAATTAGACTGCTCACATAGAGTTCAAGGTCCGAATTGCTAATGAGAAACTAAAAGGATGTTGGGGTGTGTATACATTTTTGTGGAATGTCATTTTGAGGTCGATGATGTTTGCTTCTAAAACAATGAGATAATAATGTGTTTTACTTTAATAAATATATCGAGTAGCTTTATTATCATCACTTGTCAATTCGTCCGTAACTACAACCATCGGGTTATGAAAAGCTCGCCTTATTGATGCAAAACAAATGTTGCATTGCAGTTGGAACACTTTGTACGCAAAGCGAGGAACTCAAATATCCCTCATCCCGATCCCAAGTATAATTGTGAGTCAATGACTGGGTATTCCCCGGTGGCAGATAAGGTGCCCGATCACTTGGCAATGCGTATTTATAAAAATAACACAAGTTGCACTGCCTCCCAGGAAACATGTGCCACACTCCCAACTAGGCGTGTCTTGTTGTCTGCTGGCGCTGCATCTTTGACAAAATAAATCGCGTCAAGTTCAACGCCGCCAAATGTCGAAGTGGAAATAGGGAAACTGCTGCTAAAAATAAATAATAACACAGCGGCAAGTTGCGAGGGAAAAACTGTCAACGTGCCCCATAATTAATTGCAACGTTGCACCGACCGGCGGGCAACTTCCTTCGTTATTAGAAAGACAGCGCGTGCGAGGACCTCAAAAAAAAAACGACAAGAAAAGCCGGAAAACCCGTGTGCGCGGCTGGAAAAACTTTGACTGATCACATGCGGAAGGCACAGGAGGTTAAAATGTAGCACGAGTTGGGGGAGGATTTGCAGCCATCTGAGTTCATGGCGCCATAATTTATCGTCTCTCATTAGGAGTTGTTATAATTTCATAATTTTTCAAGGAAAGGGTTCAGCTCATGTGACAACGTGCTGTAATTAATTTCCGCACCACGTCCCTAAATTCAATGGTAAAATAGTTTCCAACATGCCACTTTATAATAGTGTGTCACAATTTCACATGGACCATTGCGAAACAAGTTTATGGACGCCACACAACTTAAGTCCCCCTTAAGAACTACCTCGCCCCTCGGCGACGTCGTCGTAAATTACGAATAAACCACAAATCACACATTATTACAGCATATTAAACCATTCCGAGAACATCAATAAAACATAAAGAACGGGCAAACGAACAAGTAAGTGAGGGCCGTGCGTTTCTCGATTTTTCCCTCTTGACTTTACGGCCAATGGAGCATTTGCATGTTGCTTGGCAACATTGTTGCAGGCCCTGGGAAATGTGTTGGCTGTTGCTGGACGGTGGTGGTACCCTGTAAGTGTAGAGCGCACTGACAAGCTGATTCCCCTTCCCATTCAAAGGTTTCATGCTTAAAATTTATTAGTTGTACAACTTTTTGTCTTCTCGACAGGTTCAACATAATTTTGCTGCGCTTATTAATGTTTATTAACATTGAGTTTAAAAGTGATCTTTCCATAGTAAACGTGTACTGTGGCTTCATTCGCAGGTAACAAGCCGTCTGTTTTTTTACAAAGCCATGTTCTTTTTTGCCCACTTGGCTCTGCCTTTTTGCCGCTGCTTTCAGCATTTTTAAACTTTCATGCGGCAGCTCGTCGGATGTCACATAATTATGAGCGTGGAGCACGCGTCTGGGGCAGCTGGCTTTATTATTTAAGCCCTTATGCGTGAGCATGTGAACTATGTACATGCACTATGCTGCTATGGCACTATGGCAGGATGCATGTGTGTGCGGTACATAAGGGTGCAGGAGTTTATGGTAAAAAAAAGCCTGTTTTTTACGACGTGCTAACTAGGATTGGATGGACCGACAGACGCCACATCGACACCGATTTCCTTTGGCCTCCGTGGCCGTGTCTGGCCATAAAGTCAATTAAATGTGTATAAATTTAATGAGGACGTCGGTGGAGCTTAATGAGCATGCCCGTAATGCGCACTGCACACATAGCTGCAGCTGGATGAAAGCCGCTTGTCTCCAGTTGCATAATGGGCATTTCGATGCCTGTTAATCACATGCGAGTGACCAAATCGAGACTATTAATGCAGTTCACAGGTTAACTCCGCCATATGGGGGCCTTTGACACTGCGCTTTATTGCAAATATACTCGAAATACCACTCTCTATACTTTTTCCCTTCAATGCATCCGAAACTCATTTAAACTTACTCAACGTTAAACGAGCTTTATTTATATTATATGTATCACCTTCATATTTCCCTAAATTATAATTCATAACCGGCAATTGTTCGCTTTTCACGAAAGTAACTTTAAAAGTTTAATTAGATACTTTTGCAATAATACTTTTGCAGTTCTTCCAACGTGCCAAGATTTTTCGATACGTTCCTAATCCACTTACAACTTATTAGCATCGACAACATCGAGCAGACAAACAAAATCGCCAAATCGGCTTACCTGAAATGAGAGAGAATGGGGCAAATTAGAATTTTAATGATGAAACCAAATTAAAGTTCATTTAAATATGAAAATGAAACAGTAAGCTAATTAGCGGCCAGAGACGCGAACTCGAGCAGATTAAGTTACCAGGCTTTGGGCTTTGGGCTTTGGGCCAAATATCAACAGCAATTAGGAGGCCAAGATTTGAAATTCGTAAAATTCCCTTTTCGTTTTGGCCACGAAATCCCTTCCACTTTGCGTTGGTAAATATTAGGAAATTCCTTGCATTTGCCATGAGCTTCGTGGCTTCATTTTACGCTTCAAGTGTAGTTAATGCCATGAAAATTCCTTTGGTCTGCCAAAAAAGCAGTGGCAAATAAAGGAGCAACAAAAGGGAGGCGCCTACTTGCACTTGGGAACTTGGTCCACTGACCATCTGGCAACCATTTCGGAGCAAAATGGAGAAACGAAGAGTCCACCATGTCAACCAGCTTCCTGTCTAATACTCTAATATCCGTTTTACTCGTTATCCTTTTTCTTTTTCTTTTTCTTTGTATTTGTATTTCATTTTCGTTTCTTTTTTCTTTTTTGGTCTCCTAGTCTTATTCAGTTTGGTGTTGTTGCATTTGACATGTGTAAGTGGCTGTCAAGCGTTTTCAGAATGATATTTTTCCTGTCGACCGGCACCTTCTGCTTTCTTCTGCCCTCCATTGTTGTCCCTTTTGTCCTTCCGCAGTTGATTTTATTTACATTTCTTGGATTTTTCAACCTGCCCAGAAATCCAAGACTCGCCCTCAATTCGGGGCACTTATGCTAATATTTTTGGGGACGGGTCAGGAATGTATTCTATTTGCACTCCCCACCCTGCAAATTGTTGAATCCATTTCACAAATTGTAAATCCTTTCTGCAGGCATTTTGCAGAAGGCATTGCCTATTTTCAGGCTTAGGCTAAATCTTTTAGTTATTTGCTACCTCAAGTGGATCCTTGTCGTTTTCACTTTCTGACGAGGGATGGCAACAAATCAGTCAAGGAAAACCCTTTTGATACTTTCCCATATTGGCCACATGTGGAAAAGGATATATTTTAAATTGGGATTAAGTTACAGGCATCGCAAATCATCAAATTAAAATAAAGGAACCCATAGGGCTTAAAGGCACACTAAAAATTACTACAATATTATTTAAATGTTCGAATTTTATTTGAAACCTTTCGAACAGATTGTAAACCTGATTTGACTTTCGAAAACACTATGGAAACCCCCATGAAATGCCATAAGTTTGCATAGAAACTCAAGCAAATTAACCTTTTCGCACAAATTTGTGCAACAAACTCCAGTTTCGAGGACTTTTAAACTCGCATTTAGCAACTATGCCCTCTATAACCTTTCCTGTTTCGGTTTGGAACTTGGCGAAACCTTTCAAATTCCAGCTAGGAACCCAGGGCAAGTAACCTTTCAAGTTCGGTTTTACAAGCTTGGCCCGAACTCTTAACATTTCCAAGTTTAATTCACTGCAGCCATCGAGGAAACCATATTCGGCGCGTCTTCTGGCCAAGAGGAGTGTGGTCCAAACAAAAGTTTATCATTAAACCGAAACTTTGTTGCATTAAAACTGGCTGGGCCTGGGACTTTGGGTGGCCCCAGCCGACATGCATACGTGTATGAGTTTTCCAATCCCCGGAGCACACGAGTGTCTTTAAACTGATAATTGGATTTAATTTTTGAATAGACGACGGGCCTGAATGGACCTGGACCGGGTCCAAGACAAAACCCATTAACATTTTAGACACCCAAGCCCGAGTCTGAGCGCAGTTTCCAAAGCCCCAAAAGCGCCTGTTTTGGCCAGCAGCAGTTTTGCTTTTGAGCTGTGAAAATTTTGACATGTGCTTGCCGCATGCCGCATAACAATGCCTGGAAGTGAGTGGCTCCACCGAGTGTCACATAAATATTCATTTTCTTGACTTTGCCGTCAGTGGAAAAGGGTGACTGTTCAGCGCCCTTGCCGCAGCCAACCAACCAGCCAACCAGCCAACCAGCCAACAACCTCTTCTGTTGTTGACTCTCCCGAATGCGTGTTACATAATCCCCTTAGAGCTGCCAGGGGCTAATTTTTAATTTTTATGGTTCACATGCTTTCCCCGACATTTCCCCCTGACCCCTCACCCCCCCACTAGCCACGTGGGCTCATAAAATGAATAATTGCCACTTTTTGGCTCCAGTAGCTCGTTGGATGCTAATAAAGCGGGACCCGGCCAGACTGGCCGTCCACCCCACCAAACAAATGGAGATTAATTTTATTATAATGTTTCCCGACTCTGGCGACTCTTTTCCCCCCACTGCCCCGTTTGGATTTCCCTTTTTGATTCGGTTTCTGCTATTTTTTGCTTTTGTATCCCGGTATTAAATTAATTTGGGGGCTATGTTGGGCTTTGGCCAGCGTAATTCTGTTTGACCAGCCCCAACGTCTGTAGAGTGGACACTTGATTACATTACACCGCTCCTGAATATCCTGAATGTCCTGAATATCCTGGGTGGACATGGGGGTGCCAGTTTGAGTGCAGGCCTGAGTATGTGATGTGGTTTGGCTTGAAGTGAGCGCTTATGTGCCTTTGATATGGTCTTTTGGCTAGTGGCTTTGTGTCTGGGCTTAAACGGGTCATTAAGGTCTGTTATTGGCTAATAACTTCTTATGCTCTTGCGAAACATTCGCCACTCGAGAGTTGAATGAGTTCCTAATTGCTTATTAGGTATTTACAACAGATTTAGCAACTTTCTTCCCATGGATAATTAACATCTGAAGTTCTTTTCTAGGCCTACAAAAAAATAGATAGTTTACTAAACTATAACTTGTTTCATATGCATGCGTTTTTTCTTTGCTTTGCTTTAAATTTCTTAAATTAAATATAGTCAGCATTTGTCTTAAGAATTCTTTTCCTTACAAGCACAAATTTTCCTTAAATAAACATGCAAAGTCCACTGTTGAAACGAACCAAAATGTATTGCTTTCGTATTCCGGTTGGAAATTGCGTTCCAAAGGGGATGCATTAAGCCCTAACCAAGCAGACCCAAAAATTTTCAGATATTTGTATAAAGCTTATGCCTTAAAAGGACGCAAATCCAGACACTCGAAAACAATCATTCGGCTGAGTCAACAAGGACATGAAGTTGGAGCTTTGGGGGCTACGCGCTTTTGGCGGGGCGTTATTCAATGACAGGTTGAGCGGTGGAGAGGTTGAGCGGTTGAACGGTTGAGGGGTTGAGCGTTTTGTGGGAGGACGGTTCGGTATGCATAAATCACTCTCACTTGCTTACACAAGTAGGCGCAGGTCGGGAGTTGGGCTTTCCACCGGAAAATATAAATATTCCGTGGAGCAGACTGGGCTTAACGCAATTTTCCATTTTTTTTCTCCACTTGCTGTTTTGCTATTTATTCTGGCCTCCCCAACGCAAAAGGACAAAGGCGATTCGAACTGGACGTAGCTGGACGTAGTGGGTCAAACCCACACACATGTACGTGTGTATCCAGACGGATTTCATTTGACAGGCCCTGCCACGCCCCCTCGCGCCCCACACACACAAACACACACAAATATTGAAAGGGAATAATAACAACAGTTGGGCAAACAATGTGCCGCCCGTCCAGGTCACGTTCCTGGGCTTAAGCCTGTCAAGCTGCAGGTCTGCAGGGGCAGGAATTTCGGGAACACATTGCTCGTGCTGTATAAACAATTTAAGCGATACACGGCATATTTTTGTTTATTATTTTGCTCTGTCTGCCGCGTAATGTTAAATTAATACGCCCCCCAACACAGCGCGTTCTTTTTTAATTTGGTCTTTCAGTCAATTGGCATGCTATAAATATTTGGCTGCATACTTTTGGGGACACCGCGTTTGTTCTGGCCATAAGCCGCTTTTCTGCTCCTCCTCCGAAAGCGGGAAAGTAAATAATTAACTCCGCCCCCTATTAGGTTGATGGGCCCATAACACATTTGGCTCAATTAAATCAACACACTGCGAACAGCCGCATCTAAATAAATAAACAATGAAATCAAAACAAGTTCCAGGAACACGGAAAAGTTTTACCAAAAAAATAACACAACAATCCAGCGAACGGAAGTTTTGTCAAAACTTTGGCAAACTCAAACTTTGCCAGCTATTAGCTGAAACAACAAGGGAATGGCGGCAGAATTTGGGATGCCAAGTTTGGGGGTGGGAACACTGCCCACGCGTCCTGTCAAATTATCTAGGGAAATTATTTTTTAACACGCACCAGGACTACGAGGACAGAATTTGTGGGAAGGACTCTGGGAATATTGCCTGGGAAGTGAGGAGTACTCGTACATGCAAGAAGGCAGTTTTATGTTTCACGAGATGATGTTATTAATGTCACTGCTGCGGAAGATTAAAAATAAATATGACAGGCACTCCGGGCTGCAAGAACAACTTTTATCAGTAGCGATTACTACCTCACATATAATATATTTCCATAAAAACCCAAGTGGCATTTAGCGACTTTGTTCGCTTAACTTGCAAAATACTTAAGTGCAGCACGCAAATGTAATTTTTCCAAAAGGATTTAAAATAGCACGCTCAAATTGCGGGAGATGGTAATCGTGTATATCGTTAAATTGTTAATGCTATTTTAAAGCCATATACAAGCTTGAACAATATAAGCAGCAAATAATTTTCATGCTAATTTACAGACCCTCAGCGAATCAACAAATGGCTTAAACTCGCTGCCACTCTAACCAACTCCGATACCATGGAACTGTTGCTTTTGGCCAAATAAATAAAACGCCAGCAAGCAGCAGTCTAAACACTCCCAGCTGAATCATTGGAAACAAGTTTATTTTAACTTCCATTGCCTGCCACTTTTTGGGGCATTGAAAGGGGTAGGGGTGCCTGTTTCGCTGAAACCATGACTATTTACACAGGCACCGAAAACGTCCTTAATTAGCCCCGTGCAGTTTCGAGTGCCAGTGCGGAAAACAACCAAAATATTTGCACTACAATTTGGCAGGAGCCAAGCCCACTCCACACCACGAAACTCCCTCGGGCTTCGGGGGTATTAACGTATTCGTTGCGGTTGGCACCTGCGGCTAGTTGGCCAAGTTATAACTGTTGCCTAGGTAAGTTTGCGTTTGACTCGACCACAAATCAAGGCAGAAGTTGGAGAACATTTTTATGACTTTCTCATAAGTTCGTCCGCACGCAAAGCAATTTTTCAATTTTGTGCCACGCTGATAGGCCGGCACGATTTCCGCTGACTTGACAAATCGTGCAGGAATGAAATGTAAACCTTTACATACAAAAACTTCATTCCAACCCACTTCCCCCCCCCAACATATTCGTGCACCTTTTTGCTCCTTTTTTTGCTTATTACGTGCCCGCGTTACCAAACACGGAATGGTCACAGGAGTCGAAGGACAAAGGACCCTCTGATGATGATGATGAGGAGGCACAGCCGAAGCAGGCCCAAAGGGACTTTTCGGGACGGCCTAATATGTTCAGGGCCTGCGGCCTGAGCTTAAGTGAAATCAACGAGAAATATATCCATTTATCTGAAGTAAGAAATCATAAGCAATCAAATGCAGTAGACTCTGCAAAGATGCCCTACACTTTTGGGTTAGTTAGCACTCGCTAACACTCAGGAATATTTTTATCAGAGTCTTTGCATATGCGTATCAAAAACTAAATAAATAATCTGTACGATTTAACACAAAAATATTATAGTTAAATGGCAAACAAAACATTTAGCTATCGTTTTTTATCCATATTAAACTAATTAATTGAACCAAAAGACGTCCTGGATTAAGCGAAATCATTGCTCCTGAATTCTAAAATTGTTGCAATATATATTGCTATTGCTAATATACTTAGCTGGATTCGCTGCGAGGAGTGCACCACAGGGGCGGAAAATCACGACCAGGACGAGCTCAATGGTTGCCCCTACAGCTAACACTGTCCATTCATCACTCCGAGAAATGGAAGGAGCAAAAACTGGGGGACTTAGGTGGCGAAAAAGTTGAGTTCAGTCTGGAGAAAGATGAATGACTTGACAAATGCGCTGGTCATGAATCAAATATCAATTTGACAAGCGGAAAACTCCGAAAGGAGCTCAGGTGGCCCTTACCCCTGAAGAAAAGCCCCAACTTATTCAATTTAATTGCGGTGGAGCCAGCCAGTGTAAATGACACGGGGCTGTGTGGCTAAGCAATTTTCGAGTGGGCTTAAACTTGAAATTCGCTGAGGGGTCAGGGATTAATGAAAAACTTTATCGCTGCACTTTGCAATTTTCGACGAGAGTGTTTATTAAGTTCGGCTGCAAGTTAGATTGGCCCGTTCCAGGATAGCTTTATCCTTCCAAGCAGCCATCAAAACTCGACGACGTTTCATTAGCAGGCGGCGAAAAGCTGGAGGACAGCGCGTCTGGGGAATTTGCATAGAGTCAACCCAACAGGCAGACAGACACACACATCACATTAATTATAAACAAGCCAGCCGCATCCGCTGGGAGTTCCACGGGAAAGCCCAATCTACTTGATTAATAGTGTGCAAGCGGCAGGCAGCTCGAGTCGAGTCCTCGTCACTCGGCTGTATCCAGCTAGATAAATGGGAAAAAGCAAACAATTAACCCAACAAAAGCAGTGTCACCTGCGATTGGGGCTACAAAAAACACCCAGCCCATCCCATCCCATCCCATCCCATCCAATCACATGCCCTCCCGAGCTTATCAAACAGACAGGACTCTGGACTCGATGGAAGTAGTCCAACTTCCTGGCGCTGCACTCCGGGCGTTTTCATTTTTATTGCCACTGTCCGGTGGAAAAAATGCAGCTAGGAGCCGAAATGGAACCGGAACTCGAACGGATGCCAAATGCCACAGTCAGTTTTTGCAATATGTCGCCAGTCGATATGGCTCGGCCACTCCTATCTCTACATATCCATGGATATGTCCTCCTGGATGCTCCTCCTTCCCTTCCCTCCTTCCCGACTCTCATTGCCATGCAAATCTATGCCAAATTCAGCGACATTTATGCCCGAAAGACGGAAAAGCGATTTTGCAAAAATGTTTTATTCTCTTCCGCTATGCATTTTTAAATTATTCTGGCAAAACTGATTTAAGGGGAGGTGTAAGGGATACTCCATCTGCAAATATGTCAAAAAGTCTAAAATAAAATAGGAAATTACTAACGATTTTCCACCTTATAAATTAGCTAATAAATCATTTACAAATGAAATTCTTTTCTGGTTCGCCGGTAAATCTTTTGACTGTCTTATACCTTTGCATAACTCGTTAGAAAGTGACGCAATGTGTTTCCAGCATTAGATCTTCTTGCTTATTGCGGTCTGGATCATTATTTACGCCGTCAACGATATTTTCAAATATTTAAAAAATATGCAAATGCACCAGCAAAGTGAGTGCGGGAAATTCCAAGGGGTCTAGCCAGGTTGGAAAAACAAAAAAGGGCAAATGCATTTTTCAATGACGCCTGAGGGCTAAAAACTTGCATTTGCATGCGTAAGCTAGTAAACCCAGGGACCCCAACCACGAAACATTTGAAATGAGGTTGCACGGTGCCTTTGCAAGTTGAAATGTGGCTAAGCCACAAGGGAAGCTGGAAAATGGAAAAATGGAGGGCTAAACTGAGTTGAAATGCGGTTGGTTTGGGGATATTATTAAAAATTCTCGCAATGCCAGTGGCAGTGAAGTCTGGCTATGCGAAGAGGTGTTAGGATGGACCCTGCTCATTACTCTTGCTCCATTTCGCCCCTTGAAAGAGTGACAAACCATTTCAGACTGGTTAAAACATTTGAAACACTTTCGCAGTGAGTGCTCGAAAAGTGCTGACGATTTCTCCCCCGTCCAAAAGAGAAACGGAACCATCAATTTCTAATAATGTAATTTGGTAAACGTCGTTTCGCACACCGAACACCCCCTTTCGAGGGTGGAAAACTTTCTCTGGCTTTCATCACGCACAGCTAGGGAAATTCGCACTGCCGCAGCAGCACATTTAGCAAAAGGAAAAATTGTTGTTTAACGAAGGCAGTTAGTCAAATATTTGCAAGTTGCATCAGCAAATGCCAAAATGAGCAGAGAGCGCGAACTCCGGCAAACTGAAGCTCAAACTCAATTACTGGCCATGACACCTCACAACAATGCTGGCGGAAAATTCAGAGGGGGCAATTGCCAGGGGGATTGCGCAATCCACACCCACATCAAATGCAAATACAAGCCAGAAACATTCGCACGCTCCGCCCGGAAATAGCTGGGATACCGGATGTACGACAAGGGTGGGCCATCATGGCCATGGGTGCAAGAAATTAAAATCTAATAACACAGCTCAGAGCATAAATATTTGTTATACTTTCCACATCAAGTTTAAGGCTTAGCATTCGAATAAAAGGGGCAGGACTGTGTCTGGGTGACCTTTTCCCCCGCTTATAGTTTACGGTCGCCAGGACTCCGGGATGCGAGTGCAGGAGGGCTGGGTTGCTGGGTTGCTGGATTGCTGGGCACATAAAAACAAATGATTCAACACTCCATAAGCCCCAGCGTAAGGTGGGTGGTATAAACTCCAGGGTAACTGCAACAGACATCCTTGATATGTCCGCATGATCCTGTTTCTGCTCCTGTTGGCAGGGGCAACCTGTGCAACATTTTCCCAGCTTTGGCTGCCTTAGGTGAGGCTTCTGTTTTCCGCCCGTCTGCGATGCTCAAACTCCGATTCCCCGAGATTGCTCTTTGTTCTTTGTTGTTTCGCCCCCTTTACTTTGCGGTGGGTTTTTTGGTGGTTGCAACGGCGAGGGTTGGCTGAGGAGTTCTCTTCTCTAACTGATCTAATGATGGATAGCAGCTTAGCACAACTCGAGAGATAAGATCTTTGCTATCTATCAAATTTTTGACAGCTCTGAGGGCCATAAACATTTTTAACTCAGGATCAGATTTCTTTAATTATAGCAAACTCTTTTTTGATTTCAAATCAAAAGAACCACTGAAAAGTGAGTTAAAACTTATCTGATTTATGGATGGCCTTCAAAGTGATCCAAATAAATGATATTTCTAATGAAGAAGACAAAATGAATTTACTTTCTGTGTTTTGTAATCGTGCAAATAAGTTTACTGTGTACTTTATAAGTCCTTACTGGCCATTTGCTCAATCCACCCTCCTCAGCGGGATGTGAACCCCGCATCTTTTCGAGCTTAGACTAGCACAAATGTCCTGGGAAGGAGGTTGTCTATGGCAGGTCTATTACAGGTGGAACAACACAACAGGGAGGATTACTTTCCTTTTTGAGGCTACAAGTTTTTAAATGAATTTAGTTCAATTTGATTATGACTGGGGCACATATTGCATTTTATACAGAGAACCGTACTGTAGTTGACGTTTAATCTTGGCTGGGAGCTTTTTTCAGCACCCCTTTGCCATTTCCCCGATGTTCAGTGGGCGTAATTGATGGAAGGACACTTTTTCCCTCTGCCGGGCAAAAGTCTTTGAAATTCAATATGCAGTTTGGGTCCAATATTGGCCAACATCCCCTTATCGAGGTCCAATACAAAATCAATTATGGGAATCAGCGCGCCTGGGAACCCACACACACTCTGACACCATATATCTTGTATCATGGAGGTCCTTCGAGCCGTACGTGCGTGTAAAGCAAGTTATAAGCCTGTGTAAAACTATAAATGGCACACAGGACTCGGCGATGTCGCCTGCGTAGGCTTAAGTGTGTTTGACTGCGGCTAATATTTATTTCCGGCAAATAAATCCTCCCCAACCCCAACCCCGTGGGCCAACTGGCAGCACCCCATCCCGGGGCGAAAAAACAGGATCAGCAAACGGCGAAACAAAAGGGAAAATACAGTGAAACCAGGTTATTAATTTCTCACAAAGGGTCCGCCAAACGTATCTGCTGAGCTAACCTTTGGCAAAGGAAAGGGTATATCGATTTGTTTGTTTGATTTGTAAGGTGATGCGGTATAATATTTTTGAACGGTTTCAAAAAAACGTACAACAGACTATGCATTAATTTACATTATGCATTTAATTACATTTTTAAGGTGTTTGAAATACACTAAGTGTGAGAGTATTTGAATTCTGAACACATTTTCACAACCTTTTTATTGTATTTTCCACAATGATTCTGCACCGGGACACATTTGGGCATTAGTTTTATGGCATTTATGTCGCAACCCCAAAGTAGCACAAAAACATCGGGGCAAAAAATCGTTATTGATGGCCCCCAGTTGGAGTATATGGGGGATGGGGGATGGGGGATTTGGTGTGTGTAGCCTACATTCTGGGGTGCATGTCATAAATTTCTGTGTCCCTGTCCATACTCCTCTTATCCTGTCGTTCACCCTTGGTTTTCGTTGTTATTTGCTTGTTATAACTGTTATCACTAGGTTACGTCTCTGGCCATCCATCTTGTCAATTTTGTGAGTTGTTGTCTCTTCTAATTAGCTACAAATCTCAGACGTTTGCTTTGTCGTTGCTGTTTGACAACGCACAATGATAAATATTTAATGCTATTAGTATTTGCACAAAAAGCCAGCCATTTCCCATCAAGAAGTTACCTTCAAAGTTGGCCAGTTGGACGAGAAACCCGAAACGAAGTCTGGATTTGAGCAAAAGCCGAGGTACAAAAGAATCTTTGTAGATTGCACTTTACTTGGAAAGCCATTTTTTGCCTGTTTACCTTTAAAGTTATGCTATCCATATTTAGTGAAGTTATGGGTATGCAAGAATAACAACCAGGAAGAGCATTTCAATGAATTTTAAAGTATATGCGACGTAGTACATAAAATATTCATTCTATTTTAATTAAGAAAGCTAGAGGAACTCGTATTGCTATTCAATCGCCATCATTGCAATCATCGCCAAGTTTGCGTGCAACTCCGTATCCTTAGAGTATTGTAGTCATTTCTGTTTACTTCCATTTACATTTAGGTAAATTGTGTCAGCAAAGCTATTTTGCTGAGGTAGCTTTACCTCTGGTTTTCAAGTTCCTTTAGTCGCAAAAAAAACAAGAAAAGACTCCTTTTTCCAGCATTGTGCACTGATTTATTTGCCATGTTTTCTTACCTTTCAAATGCACAAATATACAACAGCTGCGGAGAGAAAAATGGGAAAGATAGCAGGCATCTTGCGCCAAAAGAAATGTAAATAATTGCGTCGAGGAAATCTTTTGCCGCTTGCCAAGGAATTCCAGAAACAATGCAATTATTTTATGTGCTCAGCATGCTCGGCTGCATTGACTAGTAAATTAATTGCATATTTTCAAACTCCAGACTACAGAGCTTATGGCATTTATAAGCTGCGCGCCAATGCAAGCTGTTCCTGGTTTCTGGCCAGGGGCGAAAAAACCAACGCTTTTAATTAGTTGCACCAGGCAGCCTCAAGCTGCAACTAGAATTTAATAAATAAATTTCTCAATAAGCCAAAATGCGCAATTTTCAGTAACCCACTTCCCACTGCACACTGCACACTGCACACCACCAACAAAGCAGTTTAAAATATGCATTAACTGGTCGAAAAGAGCAAAGTGCCGACTGCCAGCCTCCCCGTGGAAGCCTGCCCAGTCTGGTTAGTGGCCAAAAATTATGGCTATAATTTTTCACAGCTCCCCAAAAGAACCGGAACGAGGCCCAGGAAACTTTCCCAGCTCCGCTCCGGCGATTATCCCATAGGCAAAAGTACGGAAAATAAAATAAAATATAAAAGAGTGGAAAGGAGCCTGAAACTTTTCCCTTTTCAACATTGCTGCTCTGATGCATTTTTGCAATAGGAATAGGCAACCAGGAAGCAAAACAGGATCTGGGGACATTATAAATCTGTCACGATTATTGTTAAATAATGCATGGGACTTGATGTTTTGTTTGGCCAGGAAAAAGCAACTAAGTCGCCGGCCAGACGGTGCTATTTTAAATTTAAATTTCAAACTTGTTGGCTTACCTCGCAATTTCAAGTCATCTGGGAAATATATATTTTTAGTGAAAAACTTTCGTAACTTTTAAGCCAGCACTTGCCTTCGAGGACTTTATTAATATTAAAGGCAAATGACTTCCGAAGCTTGCACATCAGATAAAGGTTTATATGCATAGGTAATACTAAATATTGTTGATAAATAATAAGTTTCAAATCTACAAAGTTGGTCTCACTTACATAATAATGCAATTATACATCCCATCTAACCATTTTCCTTTCCTTAAAAATGCCTGACTTAAACCTGAAGTAAAGTCGTATTATGCTGCAAAACTATTCGACGCACACGCCAAAGTCCTTTGGAGAACTATTTCCCCAGGGAACCTAATCTTCGGCTTCTGTTCTATTTCCTGCCGGTCTATTACTATAACTATCGTTTAGGACTAGGAAGGGGAATGTCCCTCTTGGAAGAGCTTCTTCCTACGTCTGTTTGAGTGCTGTCTGGACGGCCTGACATGTTTTAAGCATAAGTGCAACGCATTTAGCTGTCAGGGCTGCATTTTCCACTGCAGTGTGGAGCAGGAGCAGAGGAGAAGTGGGCGAGGAGAAGGAGGAGGATCCTTCGTCCTGGCTGACTGGATGACTGCCTTTAATGTCCCGCATGCGGCCACTAAGTGACAGCGACGGAGCCTCCGCCCATGTAAACAAAATGGGTCCGAAATCCCGAGGCCTGCAGCAAAGGACCTTCCCAGCTTGTAGTGCGGCGAATTGAAAACTTTAAGTGTGTCGGGAAAATATGAAATGTGCATTTAACGGAAAAGCAGAGCATTTCGAGCCGGAAAATGAAAGAGAGAGCCCGATGCTGATGCTGATGCTGCTGCTGATTCCCATCCGCTGTCGCCATCGCACGTGCAGCAAAATGTTGCATTAATAACACCAGAGCGCATTAAGCGAAGTCTGTGCCGCCAGCTGGATTTGGCTCGAAGGACTGGTGAAAAATTAAAATTAAAATTAAAATTATTGTTCTTCCCCGCCAATATAATTACGAATGAACAAAAATATTTTCCCTATAAATTGCAGCTTAATCTGCTCTCCTTTGGTGAGGGAGTGATGCAAAGTCCCAGGGGCAACAAGCAGGGCAATGAGTTGAAGCTTTTACAATATTGACACTGGCAGCTGGAGATCCTTACCGAGGACATTCGTGCTTGCTTAACTGTTAAATGGGAAAGCAGAAATAATTTCTCTTTTTTATTGCATGCATGGAACAGACTTTTGTTGGTGTTTTTTGTTAATTCGCTGTTGCCTGAATTTCAAATGGAAATGGATTCACGTGAGTGCATAAATGAAATACTGAGCTGATTAACCATTTGAAATGGTAATTTTTTATTGCAGCGCTCAGCCTGTATGCCGTATGCTATACTCAGTAGTTTTTACAGCTTACTCGGAATGGATATAATTTTATGAATTGGTGATGATCGGAAAAAGCGCTTAAAACCAAATTATTTTTTAACTTCATAACTTGCGGGACTCCATACTGAATATAGGTAATAAGAATATGAAATAAGTTTCAAAATTCGGCTTATTGGTTACTTTCTTTTTGAACAGTGCATATTATCGAACTGCACAAAATGCCAGATAATTTTTCCTGCGAAACACAAGTAAAAATCCCATTTGTAATTATGCACAATTTTGCACATATGGCATTGGCATTGGCATTGGCATTTTCCGTTCATTTGTCGCTGTAGGCGAAACATAATTATAAAATGCATTGAACATTTATTGCCGGTCATAAATCAAAAAGTTATCGCAGTGAAATCCCAACCCTCAACCTACAGTACATCTGATAATCACCAAGGGAATGCAGTGGCAACATCAGCAGTCGAAGCGACACTTTTTACAACTTATTGGACTAATCAGAGGCGTTTTTCGGATGGGGGGTACAGGGTGTTTTTGGGTCTGGATCCATAAAGTAGCCGCACGACACGCGACTTGCGAATGGCCATCCCCTGGATGGCTTACAACCATCCTCCCCCGCGGAATCGAAACACCCACCCTCCCACACAAGGGGTAAACGATTTTTGGGTGCAATTTTAGAACATCCACAGCATCCGCATCTGCACCCGCATCCGCACTCGCATCCGCACTCGCATCCGCACTCGCATCCGCACTCGCATCCTGTCGCAAGGACAGGCAACTATGGCTGACAGTTGACAGCTTAGCGCCTCGCGACAAGTTCTCTTCGGAAAAGTCAGGAAAACTGTGAGGGAAATGCATGGAGAGCGGTGCGGCAGTACGGAAAGCCAAATTGCATGCCTCAATGTGCTGTTTGCAATTTGCAATTGAGACTTCGGCCAAGCAGTCGGGGTAGTTCCCAAATTGTTGGCCAAAACGGGCAGTAGCCAACACATCAAGCCGGGCCAGAAATCCGTTGACCATTCACAAGCGAAAAAGGGGAAGGGCTGTAATTTATGGTTATGCAAACACCAGCCGCCGTTTGCATAAATTCCAGAAATGTTTTTGTTTGCTTTGACTTTGATGGAAAGTGGCATTCGAGGAGTCGGCTTGGAAAAGCTGCGATATCGCTGCGATATAGTGGACTGGATAATGGGGGTGGAATATGTGAAGTGGAAAACTGTGGTTTCATTTCGTAAGCAAAATTGTGTAGACCATTACAGCACTTGACTCCTGATGCTGCAGCTGTTTGTATCTTGATTGTAACTTTTTGTTATTGGTGCCACTAAAAATTGTGAAATTAATGAGATGTGCTTGGGGTGGCAGCTTGTATAATTTTGATGGGAATTCTTCAGTTTTCCAATCTTTGCACTTAAATAATTGTGTTACAAATTTTACTTTACAATCAAAATATAAAGATATTATTATTTAAAGACCTACAAGAGATAGTATACTAAGTATTTGACATGAGTTGAGTACAACTTATAAGTCCATAGTTTTTTTAATAGTTCAATATAGCTTAATGGGGAAATCTATATTTTTTAGGGCAGCATTTGACGAAACTAATTTTCCCTTCTCAACAACTTCCATGACAGCATTTTACCTTTCAGTCCGCCAGCTGATCCTGTTTTAGCATCCTCTCTCCCGCGAATACCAATTTACATTCCATTTGCTACAGGACCTCTGCCCATCATCCCTGGACCTTCGCCGAAACCTTCATTTGCAGCTTCTAGCCATGGGCCTTCTATCCATCCATCCGTCCAGCCAGCCAGGAACTAACAACCACCGCCGCCCACAAGGATATGAAAAGCAATGCACTTGACACTTTGCCGGCCACTTCAGCTGGGCCAAAAAGTGTGCTTCACTTGCTGTCCTGTCGTCGTTTCATTAGATGGTTCTGATGGCAAAAAAGTGCCCCAAGAGATTCTTTTGGCTGCTGTAATTCTTTGCTTTTTTTGGGAGCATGCCTCAAAGCAAAAATGTACAGCGCGTATTTCAATTTGCAAATGATAGAAAATGCCTGCGGCCCGGAAAATTGGGGGCGGGCGAATAGCTTATGTGGGCCAGCCGTGGCATGAGTACACCCACTTTCAACTCAGCACCATGGCAACAATTTTAATTCAATTCCATTAAAAGTCGCTAAGATTGAACATACATTCGCAGCTGGTGTGTGGTTGTTGTTTCCTTCTGGGTTTCCCCGCTTTTCCCTGCTTTTCCATCCTCTCTTTCAACCTGTCCCTCACTTGGGCACACAATCAAACTAATGTTTGGCGGTAGGGAAAACTAATGAAGCGAGCAGTGAAAACGCGACGATTGATTGCTCCCCCGGGACAGCAAGAAAACAAGAGCGAAGAGCGAAAGCCAGGGGGAAAGCCAGATGCAATCCAGCAGGAACTGCTCCGAAAAAGCCCTCGATTCTGGGAATCATCAGCAGTGCAGTGCCTCGAAACTGCAATTCCATGACTCCTTCTTCCCTTTTTTTTGATAATTTATACCCGAGGACTCGGCCGTGGGGGTTGACATTTGTTCATCGCCCGTGCGGGTGGGTTTTCCCGAAAGAGGTCTTCGAGGGGTAAGCTAACACCTCCCCTGGGGTGTTTGAAGATGCATAATAAGACTTGTTAAGTTGCTCGCTCGTTAAGATAAGTGAGCCGGCAAATGGCGACAAGTGCGACTTCGGAAACAGCCCGCAATGATTACCGGCTCAAGATATGCGAAATTATCCATATAGATAAGCTCGGATGCGACCTGCTGCGTGGGGTTTCTTCCAATGGTTAATGCTGCGACTCACATTACGGTAAGAGGATTACGTAAGAAATGTATGAAACGCAGCCAAATTCACTGCGAATATTGTGGGGTCATAAGAGCTTCACAAAATAAGCCATTAGCTGAACATTATGGTGGCGCTTTTCGGGCTGCATCTTAGCACTAATACCCAGATTTGCATAGGTAATATTAACGTTCCTTTGTGGGGACAAGCCATCAAAGTTAACAATAATTTTTGGAAAAAGGAGCGAAAAGTGAATTTACTTTGTAAGCTCAGGCTTTTTGCAAAAATTAGAATAGCTCGATTTTTATTTAAGTGAGTAGGTGGAGATATACTTGCATATTATACTGGGAAATATATCTTTTAATTTAAGTAAACTCACCTCCATGTATCCCTGGACACTGTCGCACTGCTGAAGCACCAAAATGGCCGGATTCGCCCTCATTTCTTCGGGGGAGCAGGGCGATAGAAAACCACTATCCGCATCGCTGTGAGTTGATAGAGGTCGTGGTTTGCGTATCTTGTACTGGACATGACGACTGGGCACCGGGCCAGGATTAAAGAGCACATAGTTGGACTCCGTTGGAACCGTGTGGGAGCGCTGATCCCTTCGCTGTTGCTGCAACAACTGTTGCAGGTGCAGCATGTGGTCCGTGCTGACCAACTCGGAGATGGCCCGTTGCTGCTCAAAAGTATTCTTATCGATTGACTTTTTGCCACTTCGAAAGGGGGAAAGATTCAGAAATGTCAGCTTTTTCTTCATCGATTGCTGGGCGGGATTGGCCAGGCAACAGCTACCCGCGGAGCTGGCTGAATTCGTGGAGGTGGATGACTCGACCAGGGCGGTGGATGTGGTTTCCGTATCCTTGGACTCCTGGCTATTCGACATGCTAGCCGTGTTCTCCAGTTCGCTGAATAGCTTCTCCAGGTTCTGCTGCTCCAACTTGGCATTCACCAGCTGCTCGTTGGTATAAGGATTAGGTATGCCAATGTCCATAGGAAAATTGCCGGGATCTATGATAAAGTAGTTGTGGTGATCAAAACTAGACGGGGTCTCTGAATTTTTGGGAGTCGGTTCTGCTTCCGATTCCGCCTCTGGCATAGCTGAAGTCTCTATAATAATAGTCTCCTCCAACTCCAGCTCCTCGTTATCGTATATTACTTCTGGCACCAGTTCATCTTCATCCTCGCAGACCAAGTGCTGTCGTGAGCTGAAGAGAGGATCCCTCAATCCATGGGCTTGGGTACTAGGATATCTCATGGCTTTTTCGTTGATGAAGTCCACTGGATCAAATAGACAGTAGTTCTCCATGTGGGAGGTGGCAGCCTTGCGCTGTCTCACTGGCAGATTTCTAAGCTTCTCGGAGTAATCCGCCACGTCTTCATTGTTATTCGCTGATTCTGGAGCCGGAGGAGGAGGGGAAATCTCCTGACTGATGGGTCTTTCCTCCTGCTGCTGCAGCGATTTCTGTGAGCCCCTATGGAGGGTGGCAAACAGGCCACGAGCTATGCAGTTCTTCAGCTCACTGACACGTCCTTTATAGGGACTCGACTGGGCACTGCTGCTCAGGATCGAGGATTCGTCGATTCCCAGCTGTTTGCTGAGCTCCTTGCGCTCCTTTTTGCTGAGCACCACCTTGCCGCGACTCGGCGTATTGGGGGCGGAGTGGAGCAGCCTCGAGGGCATTTGGGAGAGGGGCGGTGGTGTGGGGGGCGGCGGATCCCTGTACGGTGGTGGAGCCACCAAGCAGGTGGCATAGCTAACTGGTAAGTCCGGGTAGGGCGTACTCTGCGCCGATGTCGTGGGATCCGTGGCAAGGAACTCGAGTTCCATGTAGTTGGGATGTGGCAGCATCTTCGGCTGATTCTGGTGATGATTGTCCGTTCTTTGGCTCTTGGGCTTGGCGCCCAGTTGGTTCTCCTCATTCGCATTGCGATCGGGCTTGGTTGAAGAGCCCGGACGCAGTTTTCCTGCCTGACTGGCCATTTCTAGGGTTTCATTGCAGCTTCCATGGGCTCAGCACTTTTCACTCACTCACTCACAAAATTTGTATACATTTTTTCACCGCTTGGCCAAAATTAATGGCTTTATAAATCTTCATCTTTATGGAGGGCAAAAACGCGTTAATGGGTTTTCTAGTCTTTCGACAAAAAAAAGTAAGGTCCTTTTTTCCATCTCTCTCTCTCTCTGTCTCTCTCTGTTTACACTTGTGTTTGTAATTGGATTTTTGAGCTGATGCATGTCAAAGTTAAATTAAAACTGACCCAGCGGGTCTAGGAAAAAAGAGTTATATGATTCTAGGTTGCTTTTGCGGGCAAAGTCATGGTCATGGTTACGCCGTGGTTGTGTCTGCTTTTGAAGTATTCCAGGGTGCCCCGAAACAAAGCCAAATTTGAGCTTTTTACAATTTGTCTACAAAGCAATTAACAGGAAGCCACCGCCGAGGGATTGTGATAAAGAGGTGAACAATAATATATAATAATTATAAAAGTACTGCTGCACATGCGGTTTTATCTTGAAATTGTGCAAAGGCTTCAGAGAAGCGAACTTTAATGCTTTAAATTTAAAAAAGCCAAAAACATTCCCATATACGTGTGTGTATTTTTCTTCAACTTCCGACAACAGCACAGGTATTATTTTGTTCGTGATATTTCCGAATAAAAGTGATTGTGCCATTGAAGCTGGAAAGGAAATTCAATACAAAATGCATATCAAGTGCTCACTAGAGTTTCACATTTGATTAAGTTTCATTTCTCCTTCAGTTTTCACCCCTCGCAAAATTGCAGGCATAACGGAGATATCAATAACAAATTGACAGCAAATGGATCCATGAATTTATTAAGTGGAAAGCGAAGTGAACAAAAGAATGCTTCAGCACAGGTATCTTTTCCATTACACTGGCTGAGATTCGGAAAGTAAATGTGAGTAATCAAAATATATATGAGTATAGCAAATACTGAAAAATGACACGGAACAGCATGTTCGCCAAAGCGAGATTATCCCGGCATTGTTTCCACTCGGAAAACCAGCAATAAACTTTTAATTTCCTTTATTTTAGCCCACTCACAAAACTATGACGAACATTTTTGCTAGGCCAACGTGGAAGAACTGAGAGGAAAACCGAAATGGAAAAAGTTTTATTGGCAACAAATTGAAAACCGCCTGGCCATTCGAGTCAGTGAACCAACAAGTTGCATAATTGTTGGCGCATGATAGAATTAAACGCCTTGAAATGAGCTGCTGTTCCAATGGCTCCTCCTGATCCCCTGCTCCCCTGCTCCCCTGCTCCCCTACTTCCCTGCTCACCTCCTCGCCCGGCTACTTCCGTTTCCGGAAATGGCTGGCTGCAGGTGGCAGAAGCGAAAGAAGTTACTCCAGTTAAGTGGAGTTTCTCTGCCGGTGTCTGCCCTGCGTCCCATAAAGTATACTCAAAGTAATTTGCAATTAAAATGTTAATTTTTAATTGAATTGCAGATGGCAGTAGGCAATGGCAGTAGTCTCGAATACTGAATCAAGTTAATTAGTGTCAAAGCAGGGAGCAGAAAAGGGGAAGGCAGTTGGCCCAAGGTTGATTTATCCAGATTAGCAAAGTATGCTAATGAAATGCTGATAAATGCAAATAAAATATGGTGTTAGCTTGAGTTGAAATGATGAAATGCAATTGGTAGTCCATCGTTCAGGAACAACAAATCGTTTCTTTAGTCTTATTCGAAAATTACTCGGAAAGTGTTAAGACTATACTGCAAAAGTGTGTTAAATACTTAATTGAGTACTTTAAGCAGACACTCTATACTCTTAAACTGAGCAATACACGTATTATATATTTAACACCTATAAGGCCTCAGAATCCGCGTCTGCGTCTATTCCCCCGGGCTTAAGATCCCCCCGAAAGGCACGTGGATAGTTCCCTACTCCGGCATCACCTAATCCCTGACACTTTCAGTTTCCATGACGATTCCATGAAATGGGGCAAAAAAGAAAAATGAAAGGAGACCGAAGAGAAAGGCAGAATGCAGCAGGCAGGACTTAAAGTTAAACACTTTTGCTTTGAGGTTGAAGTTGCTCGCACTTCATCTGCCTTTGCTTCCAGCTGGCAGCAGTCAAAGTTGACAAAATACTTGTCAAGATTTGTGCATTGGGTTGGGTCCTCCTCTTCCAACTTGTAATTGCAGCTTTGGCGTGGTCTCTTTCGGATCCGCAGGGAAAAATGAAAAAAGAACAGATTTCCACCCACCACTGGGGAAAACCCAACGTTTTGCCGGAGGCCATCAAGCCGCAAACTTTACGAGTTGATAGCTGAAATAAAGCGGAGCATGCATTCCAGGGCTTTTAGCCCGCCCACCGCCCACCGCCCTCCCACTTCATGACATCATTTTATTTGCACTCAATCTGAGTTCTTTTAGCGGCGCTTTCTGCGCCCAACACGCTGTGCAAACTTCACTGGCAAGTTGGTTAGAAATGCTTTTGATTTGCTAGTAAGTTGACCACAATCCCAGCCCCTCGACTCGCTTTTCACACAAAAGCCCACTTTGGAAAGTGCACGCTTTTCTTTCCTTCTTTCAGCTGCTCTTATTGCACCAAAAAGCCCAACCAGAACCCAAAACGTTATTCAAACAAAGAGAGAAGTATAAGTATGGTGTGGCAGAAAAAATTCAACGAAACGTCTTATGAATGATTTCTAGATACACTATCAACTGGTCTTCGCTTAAAAACTGCTACATAGCAAAATCGTTTGGAGAAAATTCTAAAACATCCTTTATAGGGATGCCTTGATTAAATTATAAAGGGCAGGCATAAACTAAAATAATGCGTAACAAACTTTTCTATTACAGGGTATAAATAAAATGTCAAAAGCCGTAGCGTTAACAGTGGAAAGGGAATAAAAAGCGCCAACTTCAATGCGTATGACAGTTTGAAACACTTCTAAGGACTTCTGAGCTACGCCGCAAGTTGGGGCGTGGTAGGCGTGGCAGAGAGCCACAAAAACAACGCACAACTTCCGCTCAGATAGAGGGCACAAAAAATATAAAACTAAATCAGAATCTATGTGCAATTCAATTAAAGCGCAATTTGCAGGCAGTCATCATATTTTTGTTACTTAACGAGCCAGTTGGCGGATAATGAAGAGCGCGAAGGGTGTGGGG
The DNA here is from genome assembly GCA_005876975.1 of Drosophila orena. Lineage (NCBI taxonomy): Eukaryota > Metazoa > Arthropoda > Insecta > Diptera > Drosophilidae > Drosophila > Drosophila orena. Next base: position 44,987 of record VCKV01000048.1, on the reverse strand, counting down.
CAATTTAATAAGAACCATCGAGTGGGGCAAAACGGAAATCGCTCGAGGAAATTGTGTGTTTCAAGCAAAAGCATACATAATAAACTCATATAAAAGATTGTTGCGTACTTCGGGGAGCAACTGCGAGCGGAAAGCCGGAGCGGAGGTATAAATACCCGTATTTGCAATTCGAAGAAGTGGATGTGGACGGAAAAAGTCGGAAGAGGGATTCTGGGGACAGGCGAACGTATCCCTAGGCGGACAAGGGCGAACTCGAGGAAAAGCGGGAAAGCGGGATAGCGGAAAAGCAGCGGGACCACGTCGAATGTTATTAAAAAAGGAAAGCAGAGCAACGCTAAAATAGCAGCCCCACTCAGTTCCCCTCTCCCCGACGAAAAAAGTCATAAAATTTATTAAATGCCTAAAAGTATGACAGCAATAGACAATTTATGGTGGGGGGAACCAAGGGAAACCAAAGCAAAGGAAACGAAAAGAAACAAACTAACCGAGGATATGAAAACAAGATTTTTCTTCGTTTTCGTACACCCTTAGAAATGCCATAAACATTAGCGGAATTTTAATGACCCTGTGTTAATTCACGCAAAAAGTATAAATATTTATCAAGAGCGTATTTATAAGCTTCAGCTGCTATCGAAATAAGCTGGAAAATATATTAATATTTATAGAAGGACCACCGAACGTCAGCCAATCGAGTATAGGCATGTCCTTTGATGACAAACTTTTAGTAGCAGAAAATACTTATTTGCTTTTGCGAATTTCCAAATAATAGTTATAGTCTAGTTTACACCAAAAGAGAGCGAAATCATTTCCGTTTAGTACCGGGATGGACAAAGCTAATTCCCGAACGGCAATACTCGCCTTTTGATAGGTGGATGCGACGACTCGTGTCTCCATTAGTGAAATGGCCACCAGCACCCTCTACGATAGCAATCGAAAAAGCTTTGAATATTTATAAGCTAGACCGCATACAATTTGCACTAATTTAAAGTTACTTTCGAGCTCCGCCCGACAATTTTCCGAGCCATTGTCGACGTGGACACACCAAAAGCATAATTCAACTTCATAAATTGAGCAAATAAACAGGCGGAGCTGGTGGCAAGTGTCCCAGCAGACGGATGTGCAACCATATGGTCACGCCTCAAGCTCATAAATTAGCACCATACGACGGCCGAGGAGTCAGGACGAAGGACTATTCAATTTTCAGACAGCAGGACAGCAAGACAGCAAGACAGCAAGGGACATTTGTAAGGATTTGGCCAGGTGCACGAAAGCCATTAACATAAATGGGTCGAAAGCTGCTAACAAGGCTAACAACAAACTCGCATTTGAACTTCCCGCCCCTGGTGTTTTTAATTACGTAAGCTGAGAAGACATTACCAACTTATTACGTGTCCGCACTAATCCGCTAAGGACAAAAAATGGCGTACAATCAATTCTAAGGAATTCGCCGACGCGAAGGAAACAATTTTCCTTCCAGCTTGTTTCGCATGGCGCAATTTTCCACTACATCGGATTAAAATGTGATATGTTTGGGATTGTTTACACACAGTGTTGGTGGGGTTTTTCGGGCGGATGGGGATCGGGGGCCCTGCAGACGAGACATGTGTTTGTTTACGAACTTTTGGCAGCTTTGTTTCGGGGGCGTGGCACGTTTCGCTGGAGTGGGTCTTAATTTCCGCTTCGCAAGCATTTCTTTTTCACAAACAGCATCTTTTTTTGTTTCGTCCTCTTCCTGGTAGTCTATTTTTTCCAGCTTGTGTCCATGATTTTTGTTTATTTTGGATTTGTTTGCCCTTTTCCCTTTACATGCTTGCTTGAGTACTTCCGGTTGCGCCGGAAGTGAGAGGAGCACATATCAGGCACAGTGGGACACAACGCATGTCAGGAGGTTTGGATGGGCGGTGGGCGGTAGGCGGTGGGCTGTGGGTGGCTTTGCTGCTCTGTGGGGGCTTTAATTGCTACGAGTGGAAAATTGAATTTAACTGGCATGTCCGCATATGGACGGAAAGTACGCTCCACTCTCCTAATGCAGTTTGAACTTACAAAGCTACAAGCCCCAACTAAACTAAGAAACGACCCCTCATCTGGAAACTTTAATTATATTTTCTGAGGTCTCACAAATGTTACTAACAATCAAATGTTACGTTTTAAGCCCTCGTAAAAACGGAACTAAATAAATGTTTTACTTATTTACATCTATTTGGCAGAAGTTATGCTATTAAGTTTTTAAACATATTTTATATTTCGTTTCAATATACGCATACAATGAGCATGTAGACCCTTAACATCATATTAAACACATGCTTCTTTGGCACCCAGTACCAAAATAATGAACTGCAAAAAGAAGTAGCTATCGCTTTCCTAAGATGCTGTGAAAACGTATTGCTTGCATAAACCTCAAGCAGATTTTATGTTGCACAACACGTCCACGGAAGTTTTGCCTTACGAAAATTAGACAAACACGCCCTATACTTCTGCTCACTTCTACTTTCGGGAGCATTTGACGCATAATAAGTGAGGCAAGCACACATGAAGAAAATAAATGCCGACGGATAGAGGGTTTTCCGTTCAAGGATGTGCTCAAACTTAAATTTCTATTGAACTGCGCCATGTGAAATCAGTAAAAATAAATGCATATACTTTAAAAATCCAGAATGCAGAACAAACATGTTTTAAAAATCCAAAATGCAGAACAAACAGACTGAATAATCAATTTGCTAATAAGCTGAACTCATTGCATCATTGAACTGATCAACAACTGAATATTTAATAGGTTTGTTTTTTTGTTGAAAACAACACAGGCCTAACGAAATGAACAATGAATATACGTTCTAACCCAGAGTGTTTCCTTTTCGATTCCAGGGAAACCATTGGAAAAAAAGAACAGAATGCATAAAGTTCAGCTGGCCATAAAGATTACCCAAATCCTCCTCGAAATTCATTCCACAGTAAGCTGCGCCCAATATCGTTCAAATTAATATACCCTTCAGCCGCCCACACACGCACTTTGAGATCCTCATTATGGCACATCATCCAATCTAATTTAAGGCATGACGATGGCTTGTTGTTTCTTGATAAATTCCCGACGAACGGGAGATTTTCTGCGACTGATTTTTATAACGCCCACAAGCGCAATAATCGGGCCAGAGCACGCACCAAATGGCGAAGTAGGCTTTCCCGAAACGAAACATTTCCATTCCGGGGGCCAAAGCCAAAAGGACGACATTACATTTTATTATCTATTATATCGTGGCGCCTAAAATGTCACTACATTAGCTTAAAATCCGTACACACACATGGCTAGGGGAGTGAGAGGGAGTGAGGACGTGAGCAGGACGTGTTTTTCGCCAGGCATAAAGTAAACATTAAAACAGGAAACGGAAGCCACGGCGGTGCCAAAACGGCAAACCGACATTCATAGACAATGTCCTGTGGCGGCGGTTATGATTATTTTGACTCGCTTATCCTGGCGAATGTGTGTTCTGGCATTTATGATTTTTCCCGCTCCTTTTTATATCGCCGAAAGGGTTCGAGTCGGGGTTGCCAGAGGTTAATTTACTATGCATAAAGTGTTGCCTGTGTCGCGATTCGCCAACTTCCTGCCACGCTTGCATAACAAATCACTGGACGGGTGCACATATACATATTTGTTAATTTTCACTTTTTTGTGCTGGTCCTTGGCGGTCGAGTGTAGAAGGAAGACATTTCTTTATTATAATCCACAGTTGGTAAAGAATGCCCAGTTCCTTTGGCCAGGACCCAAAACTCACGAAACGACGTAAAAATGAACGCGAAAACGATTATGTGAAACGCGAACGCGTACTGCGAAGTGCGCGCCACCACAGACAAGTTAGCACTGGCAGGACTTCGAGGGACTTGCCAAAGCCAAAACATTTCGAGCAACAGGGAATTTCCCAAAAGGACATTTGCCGCTCACTGGTCTCCCTGGAAGTGCTGCCGGCTTTCCCCTCCGCCTATTGCATTTGACCTTAGCCTTCGAGGATATCCGCCTTCTAGCCGGCTTCGGTTCAATGCACCACCGGTTCAGGACGAGGGTTGAAGGACTCTCTCATCTTGGGGAAATTCTCTCATTGTTGTCCTTGTGTTTGGGCCTTGCTCCGGTTACCGTTGAATGCCACAGGTCTAACAGGTTGGCACGTGACGTCACAGCTGACTAGGGGAATTGTCACCAAGAGGATATTTTTGCAGGGGTTCAACGATATTTCTCGGCTGGAAGTGGCTTGCTAAAAGTATTATTTGATGATGTTATTTTGATGTTATTTGATGAGTTATAAACAAAGTTATTTCGCTATTGACGGTATTCAATATTTTTCACTTGTTCGCAGTTTTGTCAGCATCAAGTGGGAGATATGTATGATATTCCGTATTTGAAATTGGTATTACTTGAATTTTTACTATACAAATAAGTTAAAATTGATAACAGTATTTTCTAAATTGAATAAAGTAAAAACTAAATGTACTTAAAACATATATGCAAAAAAAATGCATATCAATTATTATACATTTTTTTTATGGTAGGAAAATATTTGTTTGTAAAAATAGACTTTGAAATGAAACCCCCATGAAACATACATATGTATATATATTATGCAGCATTTTGCATATCTTTATATTTTGGAGTTTTCATTACTTCAGTTCTTCCCTTGTAGCTATATTGCACAAGCTGTTCCAATCAACAATTTAAAATTTTCATTCGTTTTTTATGGCTAACTTGATTAGCGCCATACACCAGTAAAGGCCCCCCATAAGAGCGAAGAAAACCGGTCTCAAATGATGTTTGTTTTTCACCCTTCTCAGTCTGAAAGTACGGCCATTTCTACATAACATTTTCATCATCTGTCTAGGTCCATGCATTGATAACTCCCAGTCGCGACTATAAAACAATAGAGCCCCAATTTCCATGGCACGGGCCTGCACATTCACGCAAACAAAATAAAACCAAAACACCATAGAAAATGGACGAAACCATCTAGGGAATTTTCGGGGCAATAACTATAAAATGTCCGTCGAGTCGCGTCGCGTGTATGCAGTCAACCAGGACGCAGGACAACACAAACAAAAAAGGGTCCTTCGTTGTCGCAGTCAATGGCTAAAGGATTAAAAAACAAGGCTACGGCGACAACAAAATATTATCTCAATAGAAAAATCTCAGGCACACGGACAAAACAAAAGGCTGAACAAAAAAATAGCGAGTGGAAGAATTAAGGACGGACTTTGATAAAAACAAAGTGAAAATTTATGCAAAGCGAAGATAGAAAGCCTCGCTGCGAAGAGAAAAGCCGGAAACGATGAAAGAAATTGAAAATGGACGCAGATAATACAAGGAAAAAGCCAAACTAAAAGAGTTGAAACACTTTTCAGCAGTCAGCTTTTAACTATGCGTTTAATCTCAGATGTAAGAGTAGTTGCAAAATTAAAATGAAAGGCTTGCAGAATATTTATATAATTCGCTTTAGTAAAATAAAATTTGTAATACAATAAATTCTTTCATATAACAACAAAATCTTAAGATTTTTGAGCCCCTTTTATCACAATCTTATTTAATATGTGAGCGATATTATGATATATGTAAAAATTACCTTTAACTACAATAACAACAGTAACCAGGAGGAAACGCTAAGTACTACATTTATGCTATGGGCTTCACGATTTCTTGGAATCGGGAAATCACACACCCAAAACTTTTACTTGGTCTCAGTTGACAGGGATTCCGGAGGGTTTTCTATCACATCGATAGGAATTAACGAAACATACAGTAAAGTAAAACAATTAACAATCTATTTCCGAGATCACCGCGTTCATACAGACAGACGAGCATGACCACATCGACTTGGCTGGGGATCCTGATATACTATTAGTTTGGCAAATATCTCCCCTCCGCTTTTTTGCTCTTTATTCAATGCTTTATAAAAAGTGTTACAGTGATCGGATTTAGTTCAAATATGCGCCGGTTTGTTCGATAATCTGTTTCCATCTAGACGGCAACTTCATAATACCTCCCTCGTAGAAGCCCCCCTCCTTATTTGCGAAGAACTCGGACAGCCACTTTTCACAAGCCTCTTTTTAGTTCACTATATACTTCTTCTGCTTCATACTTTTTAACAATGGTAATACACTGTTACCCACGAGTAACGTGTACAAAAAACATTGTTTTTAGCTTTTTGTTTAACCAGTTTCATACTCTATTATCGCTTTATCCATTATTCTATTCGACATTTTACATTTTACACATTTGAAAATTTCCCCAATTCGTCCTTTACTAAAAAGGGAAGAAAACATCGAAATATGGAAATGTAGAGCGAAAGTACATAGCAAAGACACAAGCCGAATTTTTTTTTTGCCATTAGATGGAGACAAAAAAACCTTACCGGCAGATGGCGCTATTTTACCAACTTCATAACAACATAGAAAAGTCAAGGAGTTTTTATGATTTTTAAATGAAGGTATTGAAAAACTCAAGCAATACAAGTTTTGACAAAATGAAATAGACTGAAACGGGAAATTCTATGATGTGAAAACAAAAATTTAACCAAACTCTCAATTCGATAATCAGTAATTAGCATATGACAAGGCCACTTCACTTTTCCTAATCACTTGACAACAACGCGAAGAAGGCTAAACAATTTTCGATTTCATCGTGTACATATAAGCAATGCACATTGGGATATTTTACAACAAATGTGAGGATTGGCTCAGTTCAGCACAATTCGAATGGTCACTAACCGCAAAGAGCTGTCAACAATTGATCATTTCAATTTTCCAAATCACTTGACAACGCGACGAAGGCTAAACAATTTTCGATAGATAAAAACCAGATTACCTCCGCCCAAAAGGAACAGAAACAAAGGCAATTCCTTTGCAAGGCAAAGACTTCTGCAATGTCAGCAGGAAACTATCCTATCATTCGAATTTGCATGTAACAGGGTGAGATTGTTTTGAACCTCAAACATGAAGACATTCGCTCAATAATGGGGCTGTGTATTTTTCACAAATGTTAATATTCATTATTCAGTTGGGCCGAAATCCCGGCGGTACTGCAATACCGGGCCAACCCGCGACAGAGGTGGAGCAAGCCCCTAGCACTCCGTCTGATTTCAAAAATCAGTTTAACATTTGTTGTCCTCCAATGGAGGAACTATCAGATGTTAAGCTGATAAGAACAGATACTACACTTTGATCTTAGCCATAAGGCCGAGAAGCGATAACTACTCCGTTTTGAAACGAAGGACTTCATGCAATTGCAGCTAAAGCCAGTTGGGAATTACTATATGTGTAGAGTCCAGAATCCAAAAGCGGTATTGCATATTTCAGGGCAGGATTTCGTCACATCGCAAATGTCCTTGGATAATCTTGTAAGATCAAATGCAGGTATAAATGCACAAAAGGACATGTATGCTTAATATAAACTGCCTCGCTCGAGGCCACGTTGTTCATACGGACAAACGGATGGGAAGTCATCGATCTGCCCGACTAGGCTTGTTATCCTGTTCAAGAATATATATACTTCATGGGGTCTAAGGACGCTTTCCACTACCTGTTTCATTATTTGTATAAAATCTGGCATACCCACATATAAAAGTGTAGGTAACTACCCTTGAAATGTGGCATATAGGTAGCTGCCGAAGGTACGACAGCTATCTTTAAGTGAGTTTGCCATTCCTACCCAAAGGACTCTTGAAATTCCCAAGTGCTTCTGGCCAAAACTGATCCTAGAGGCATAATGTTGCTGATGTAAAGTCACTCTGGTTTCTCTTCAATTGTCGAATAAATCTTTCGCCTTTTACTAAAGATTTCCGTGGAGAGGAACACTCTAATGAGTCTAAACTCAATTTTTATTAAGGCCTGACAGCTTATGTTATCGGGCCCATTAATTATACATTTTATAATAGAACATTTACATTTATTTTACATTTCATATTAACTGTTCAGCACAACACTTGGTCCTTCGGACGAATTTTTGAATGGCGAATACTATATAGAACCAGAATAACCAGAATAACTAAAATCTGCTGCTGTTTCTTAATCTTACAGTCAAAGGTAGTCACAAATGCTAAGCTGAGTGCTTTTGTTTTACTTGTTTAGTTTTACACATAAAATTACCTTACTTGTGTGGCATCAATGGAAAATATCTTGTAATTACGATTAAATGAAGCAAAATTATGTAAATGAATTTAAAACTTGGGGTTTTTGTAAGAGAATATTTTAATAACTGCTTTTAGAGTTTTAATTAATGTTTTAATACAACTTTAACTAATGTTTTAATACAACTTTTTTGTATGTCAAAATAAAAAATATCTTTCTAATATGTCTCTTAAACCATGCTGAGCTCATCTTATCTTCCTTACGAGACGACGCTGTGGTTAAATAATCTAAATATGATCTGTAACTGAACTTTCTTAAGCTGATTAACGAATATACGAAGGTCGTCAAGAATATATACACTTTAGGGGGTCTGAAACGACATTGTATAATGTCTGGCGTACTCTCTAACTCTAAGCATGAATATTTATACCCACATATAAGGGTGTAAGGTAACTACCCTTGAAATGTGGCATCTAGGTAGGTGCCAAAGTTACGACAGCTACCCAAATGACTCTTAAAATTCCCAAGTGTTTCTGGCCAATACTGATCCTAGAGGCATAATGTTGCTGATGTAAAGTCACTCTGGTTTCTCTTCAATTGTCGAATAAATCTTTCGCCTTTTACTAAAGATTTCCGTGGAGAGGAACACTCTAATGAGTCTAAACTCAATTTTTATTAAGGCCTGACAGCTTATGTTATCGGGCCCATTAATTATACATTTTATAATATTAACTGTTCAAATATCTTTCAAATTTGTATCTTAAACAATGCTGAGTTCATCTTAGCTTCTTACACGACGACGCTGTCTTAAGCTGACGAATATGAGGTCGTAATTGGCCGGATCAGTGTGCTCTGACCAACAAAAAATAAAGAAGGAAATATAATACCGCAGTTAAAAAGGATGTGCAATACATACTTAAATGCCAATTCAAATTATAAAGGTAACGTAAGCAAAATTGGTCTATATGTGAGTATCTCCTGCGGAATTTATCGCGTGTATCTTATGGAATCAATTTATTTTCGGTTTTTATTTTATTAATTTTAAACATGAATAAAATGCATAATACTAAAATAGACAACTTTAAATATGGTGTATTAAGACGTGTAATATTACCTTTCCCTAGATTTGTATGTATATTTAAATACGTAAGGGAAAAACATACAAAACAAGAAGAAACTCAAAAACTGCCTTATTTTTATATTCGGCATTTTAAAAAAAAATTAAAAAAACATTAAAAAACATTAAAATTAAAAAACCATAAAAAACCGATAAGGTTAAACAATTGCTGATCAAAAGCTTTGCCAAGGAGCTCTTCTAAAAGAACCAAAGCTGGTGGATGATGTAATAAAGACGCAAGTTAGTTTAACCTTTTTGGATTTGACAGCATGACCATGGATTGGCGGTAACCAAATACGGAAATGCACAAAAAAACCAAATATCAAAAGCAAAACACGGCGAAGGAAGTGCGATGAATTAGGTGTGGGAAATCTAGTGCTTATTGATGAATTCATGATTCATGAACTTGTCTTGTCTCATACAAATTTTGAAATAACACTTTAAGCAGTCCAGGGAAAAGGCACCCAAAGCAAAAGGCCTATAGCGTCAAGTACTACAACTTTACAACTGTCCAAAAGAATTGGAAACGCCGCCCCAATCGCCATATCCCAATCCAATTGAGAATTTTTACAGTGAGTTGGACGGCCGCGTTCACAAAACAATTTATTAGAAATGTGCCAAAACGCCTAAGTGATACCTTAAAAAATAATGGTTTTCATACTAAGTATTAAAACTAACTTATTCTCTTAATTAATTTTTTCCTAGTTATATATATGTCAAAACAAAATATTTAAGGAACGCCAGTGTATAATTTTACTTATAATTTAAAATAAAAGGTAATCAAGTTATCTTAAGTTTTCCATTTCAAAATTTTGTTGTTTTTGTTTAGTTTTAAACATTAAATTCGCGCTTGAAATTGAAAAATAAATACCAAACATAAATATGATCCCCTGTAATCCGAATTTTATCGTTTACGTGTGCATATTTTTTCTGAAAAAATCACTATGTTGATATTTGGTTTCATTAACAAATTTTAATCAAAAGCTTAATAATTTTAAACACATTTTTTTCTAGAATCTTATCCGTATTAAAACCACTTCATGTAATATTATGTAACACTTTAAATGATTATTTCGTTAATCTTAACAATAAAATGGTAATCACTTTGGGTGGCAATCTACGTAGTGACGATGAGATTGATGCTCTTTGCAACTGCAGAATTTTCAGAAAAGGATTGTGGAGATATGGGAAAATAATGAAAGTGAGAAAATAAGCATTTTTGCGTTGGAGCAAAAATTGTCCCTAACGATTTTGGTTTTCAAGATAGTCTTTATATTCCTTGAGATAACGAAACTTTTGATATACGTGTATAACACAATTCAGTGAAAACTTCGGAGTTATATATATCATGTACAAACATATAAGCAATGCACATTGGGATATTTTACAACAAATGTGAGGATTGGCTCAGTTCAGCACAATTCGAATGGTCACTAACCGCAAAGAGCTGTCAACAATTGATCATTTCAATTTTCCAAATGACTTGACAACGCGACGAAGGCTAAACAATTTTCGATAGATAAAAACCAGATTGCCTCCGCCCAAAAGGAACAGAAGCAAAGGAATTGCAAGGCAAATGTCAGCATTGTCAGCAGGAAACTATCCTATCATTCGAATTTGCATGTAACAGGGTGAGATTGTTTTGAACCTCAAACATGAAGACATTCGCTCAATAATGGGGCTGTGTATTTTTCACAAACGTTAATATTCATTATTCAGTTGGGCCGAAATCCCGGCGGTACTGCAATACCGGGCCAACCCGCGACAGAGGTGGAGCAAGCCCCTAGCACTCCGTCTGATTTCAAAAATCAGTTTAACATTTGTTGTCCTCCAATGGAGGAACTATCAGATGTTAAGCTGATAAGAACAGATACTACACTTTGATCTTAGCCATAAGGCCGAGAAGCGATAACTACTCCGTTTTGAAACGAAGGACTTCATGCAATTGCAGCTAAAGCCAGTTGGGAATTACTATATGTGTAGAGTCCAGAATCCAAAAGCGGTATTGCATATTTCAGGGCAGGATTTCGTCACATCGCAAATGTCCTTGGATAATCTTGTAAGATCAAATGCAGGTATAAATGCACAAAAGGACATGTATGCTTAATATAAACTGCCTCGCTCGAGGCCACGTTGTTCATACGGACAAACGGATGGGAAGTCATCGATCTGCCCGACTAGGCTTGTTATCCTGTTCAAGAATATATATACTTCATGGGGTCTAAGGACGCTTTCCACTACCTGTTTCATTATTTGTATAAAATCTGGCATACCCACATATAAAAGTGTAGGTAACTACCCTTGAAATGTGGCATATAGGTAGCTGCCGAAGGTACGACAGCTATCTTTAAGTGAGTTTGCCATTCCTACCCAAAGGACTCTTGAAATTCCCAAGTGCTTCTGGCCAAAACTGATCCTAGAGGCATAATGTTGCTGATGTAAAGTCACTCTGGTTTCTCTTCAATTGTCGAATAAATCTTTCGCCTTTTACTAAAGATTTCCGTGGAGAGGAACACTCTAATGAGTCTAAACTCAATTTTTATTAAGGCCTGACAGCTTATGTTATCGGGCCCATTAATTATACATTTTATAATATTAACTGTTCAAATATCTTTCAAATTTGTATCTAAAACAATGCTGAGTTCATCTTAGCTTCTTACACGACGACGCTGTCTTAAGCTGACGAATATGAGGTCGTAATTGGCCGGATCAGTGTGCTCTGACCAACAAAAAATAAAGAAGGAAATATAATACCGCAGTTAAAAAGGATGTGCAATACATACTTAAATGCCAATTCAAATTATAAAGGTAACGTAAGCAAAATTGGTTTAAATGTGAGTATTTCATGCTGAATTTATCGCGTGTACCTTATGGAATCATTTTATTTTCGGTTTTTATTTTATTAATTTTAAACATGAATAAAATGCATAATACTAAAATAGACAACTTTAAATATGGTGTATTAAGACGTGTAATATTACCTTTCCCTAGATTTATATGTATATTTAAATACGTAAGGGAAAAACATACAAAACAAGAAGAAACTCAAAAACTGCCTTATTTTTATATTCGGCATTTTAAAAAAAAATTAAAAAAACATTAAAAAACATTAAAATTAAAAAACCATAAAAAACCGATAAGGTTAAACAATTGCTGATCAAAAGCTTTGCCAAGGAGCTCTTCTAAAAGAACCAAAGCTGGTGGATGATGTAATAAAGACGCAAGTTAGTTTAACCTTTTTGGATTTGACAGCATGACCATGGATTGGCGGTAACCAAATACGGAAATGCACAAAAAAACCAAATATCAAAAGCAAAACACGGCGAAGGAAGTGCGATGAATTAGGTGTGGGAAATCTAGTGCTTATTGATGAATTCATGATTCATGAACTTGTCTTGTCTCATACAAATTTTGAAATAACACTTTAAGCAGTCCAGGGAAAAGGCACCCAAAGCAAAAGGCCTATAGCGTCAAGTACTACAACTTTACAACTGTCCAAAAGAATTGGAAACGCCGCCCCAATCGCCATATCCCAATCCAATTGAGAATTTTTACAGTGAGTTGGACGGCCGCGTTCACAAAACAATTTGTTAGAAATGTGCCAAAACGCCTAAGTGATACCTTAAAAAATAATGGTTTTCATACTAAGTATTAAAACTAACTTATTCTCTTAATTAATTTTTTCCTAGTTATATATATGTCAAAACAAAATATTTAAGGAACGCCAGTGTATAATTTTACTTATAATTTAAAATAAAAGGTAATCAAGTTATCTTAAGTTTTCCATTTCAAAATTTTGTTGTTTTTGTTTAGTTTTAAACATTAAATTCGCGCTTGAAATTGAAAAATAAATACCAAACATAAATATGATCCCCTGTAATCCGAATTTTATCGTTTACGTGTGCATATTTTTTCTGAAAAAATCACTATGTTGATATTTGGTTTCATTAACAAATTTTAATCAAAAGCTTAATAATTTTAAGCACATTTTTTTCTAGAATCTTATCCGTATTAAAACCACTTCATGTAATATTATGTAACACTTTAAATGATTATTTCGTTAATCTTAACAATAAAATGGTAATCACTTTGGGTGGCAATCTACGTAGTGACGATGAGATTGATGCTCTTTGCAACTGCAGAATTTTCAGAAAAGGATTGTGGAGATATGGGAAAATAATGAAAGTGAGAAAATAAGCATTTTTGCGTTGGAGCAAAAATTGTCCCTAACGATTTTGGTTTTCAAGTTAGTCTTTATATTCCTTGAGATAACGAAACTTTTGATATACGTGTATAACACAATTCAGTGAAAACTTCGGAGTTATATATATCATGTACAAACATATAAGCAATGCACATTGGGATATTTTACAACAAATGTGAGGATTGGCTCAGTTCAGCACAATTCGAATGGTCACTAACCGCAAAGAGCTGTCAACAATTGATCATTTCAATTTTCCAAATCACTTGACAACGCGACGAAGGCTAAACAATTTTCGATAGATAAAAACCAGATTGCCTCCGCCCAAAAGGAACAGAAGCAAAGGAATTGCAAGGCAAATGTCAGCATTGTCAGCAGGAAACTATCCTATCATTCGAATTTGCATGTAACAGGGTGAGATTGTTTTGAACCTCAAACATGAAGACATTCGCTCAATAATGGGGCTGTGTATTTTTCACAAACGTTAATATTCATTATTCAGTTGGGCCGAAATCCCGGCGGTACTGCAATACCGGGCCAACCCGCGACAGAGGTGGAGCAAGCCCCTAGCACTCCGTCTGATTTCAAAAATCAGTTTAACATTTGTTGTCCTCCAATGGAGGAACTATCAGATGTTAAGCTGATAAGAACAGATACTACACTTTGATCTTAGCCATAAGGCCGAGAAGCGATAACTACTCCGTTTTGAAACGAAGGACTTCATGCAATTGCAGCTAAAGCCAGTTGGGAATTACTATATGTGTAGAGTCCAGAATCCAAAAGCGGTATTGCATATTTTAGGGCAGGATTTCCTCACATCGCAAATGTCCTTGGATAATCTTGTAAGATCAAATGCAGGTATAAATGCACAAAAGGACATGTATGCTTAATATAAACTTCCTCGCTCGAGGCCACGTTGTTCATACGGACAAACGGATGGGAAGTCATCGATCTGCCCGACTAGGCTTGTTATCCTGTTCAAGAATATATATACTTCATGGGGTCTAAGGACGCTTTCCACTACCTGTTTCATTATTTGTATAAAATCTGGCATACCCACATATAAAAGTGTAGGTAACTACCCTTGAAATGTGGCATATAGGTAGCTGCCGAAGGTACGACAGCTATCTTTAAGTGAGTTTGCCATTCCTACCCAAAGGACTCTTGAAATTCCCAAGTGCTTCTGGCCAAAACTGATCCTAGAGGCATAATGTTGCTGATGTAAAGTCACTCTGGTTTCTCTTCAATTGTCGAATAAATCTTTCGCCTTTTACTAAAGATTTCCGTGGAGAGGAACACTCTAATGAGTCTAAACTCAATTTTTATTAAGGCCTGACAGCTTATGTTATCGGGCCCATTAATTATACATTTTATAATAGAACATTTACATTTATTTTACATTTCATATTAACTGTTCAGCACAACACTTGGTCCTTCGGACGAATTTTTGAATGGCGAATACTATATAGAACCAGAATAACCAGAATAACTAAAATCTGCTGCTGTTTCTTAATCTTACAGTCAAAGGTAGTCACAAATGCTAAGCTGAGTGCTTTTGTTTTACTTGTTTAGTTTTACACATAAAATTACCTTACTTGTGTGGCATCAATGGAAAATATCTTGTAATTACGATTAAATGAAGCAAAATTATGTAAATGAATTTAAAACTTGGGGTTTTTGTAAGAGAATATTTTAATAACTGCTTTTAGAGTTTTAATTAATGTTTTAATACAACTTTAACTAATGTTTTAATACAACTTTTTTGTATGTCAAAATAAAAAATATCTTTCTAATATGTCTCTTAAACCATGCTGAGCTCATCTTATCTTCCTTACGAGACGACGCTGTGGTTAAATAATCTAAATATGATCTGTAACTGAACTTTCTTAAGCTGATTAACGAATATACGAAGGTCGTCAAGAATATATACACTTTAGGGGGTCTGAAACGACATTGTATAATGTCTGGCGTACTCTCTAACTCTAAGCATGAATATTTATACCCACATATAAGGGTGTAAGGTAACTACCCTTGAAATGTGGCATCTAGGTAGGTGCCAAAGTTACGACAGCTACCCAAATGACTCTTAAAATTCCCAAGTGTTTCTGGCCAATACTGATCCTAGAGGCATAATGTTGCTGATGTAAAGTCACTCTGGTTTCTCTTCAATTGTCGAATAAATCTTTCGCCTTTTACTAAAGATTTCCGTGGAGAGGAACACTCTAATGAGTCTAAACTCAATTTTTATTAAGGCCTGACAGCTTATGTTATCGGGCCCATTAATTATACATTTTATAATATTAACTGTTCAAATATCTTTCAAATTTGTATCTAAAACAATGCTGAGTTCATCTTAGCTTCTTACACGACGACGCTGTCTTAAGCTGACGAATATGAGGTCGTAATTGGCCGGATCAGTGTGCTCTGACCAACAAAAAATAAAGAAGGAAATATAATACCGCAGTTAAAAAGGATGTGCAATACATACTTAAATGCCAATTCAAATTATAAAGGTAACGTAAGCAAAATTGGTCTATATGTGAGTATCTCCTGCGGAATTTATCGCGTGTATCTTATGGAATCAATTTATTTTCGGTTTTTATTTTATTAATTTTAAACATGAATAAAATGCATAATACTAAAATAGACAACTTTAAATATGGTGTATTAAGACGTGTAATATTACCTTTCCCTAGATTTGTATGTATATTTAAATACGTAAGGGAAAAACATACAAAACAAGAAGAAACTCAAAAACTGCCTTATTTTTATATTCGGCATTTTAAAAAAAAATTAAAAAAACATTAAAAAACATTAAAATTAAAAAACCATAAAAAACCGATAAGGTTAAACAATTGCTGATCAAAAGCTTTGCCAAGGAGCTCTTCTAAAAGAACCAAAGCTGGTGGATGATGTAATAAAGACGCAAGTTAGTTTAACCTTTTTGGATTTGACAGCATGACCATGGATTGGCGGTAACCAAATACGGAAATGCACAAAAAAACCAAATATCAAAAGCAAAACACGGCGAAGGAAGTGCGATGAATTAGGTGTGGGAAATCTAGTGCTTATTGATGAATTCATGATTCATGAACTTGTCTTGTCTCATACAAATTTTGAAATAACACTTTAAGCAGTCCAGGGAAAAGGCACCCAAAGCAAAAGGCCTATAGCGTCAAGTACTACAACTTTACAACTGTCCAAAAGAATTGGAAACGCCGCCCCAATCGCCATATCCCAATCCAATTGAGAATTTTTACAGTGAGTTGGACGGCCGCGTTCACAAAACAATTTGTTAGAAATGTGCCAAAACGCCTAAGTGATACCTTAAAAAATAATGGTTTTCATACCAAGTATTAAAACTAACTTATTCTCTTAATTAATTTTTTCCTAGTTATATATATGTCAAAACAAAATATTTAAGGAACGCCAGTGTATAATTTTACTTATAATTTAAAATAAAAGGTAATCAAGTTATCTTAAGTTTTCCATTTCAAAATTTTGTTGTTTTTGTTTAGTTTTAAACATTTAATTCGCGCTTGAAATTTAAAAATAAATACCAAACATAAATATGATCCCCTGTAATCCGAATTTTATCGTTTACGTGTGCATATTTTTTCTGAAAAAATCACTATGTTGATATTTGGTTTCATTAACAAATTTTAATCAAAAGCTTAATAATTTTAAGCAAATTTTTTCTTTGAATCTTATCCGTATTAAAACCACTTCATGTAATATTATGTAACACTTTAAATGATTATTTCGTTAATCTTAACAATAAAATGGTAATCACTTTGGGTGGCAATCTACGTAGTGACGATGAGATTGATGCTCTTTGCAACTGCAGAATTTTCAGAAAAGGATTGTGGAGATATGGGAAAATAATGAAAGTGAGAAAATAAGCATTTTTGCGTTGGAGCAAAATGTAACGCTGTTAAAAGTTATGTTTTTTAACGTTTTGGATTTGAATATTTTCAAAATTGTCCCTAACGATTTTGGTTTTCATGTTAGTCTTTATATTCCTTGAGATAACGAAACTTTTGATATACGTGTATAACACAATTCAGTGAAAACTTCGGAGTTATATATATCGTGTACATACATATAAGCAATGCACATTGGGATATTTTACAACAAATGTGAGGATTGGCTCAGTTCAGCACAATTCGAATGGTCACTAACCGCAAAGAGCTGTCAACAATTGATCATTTCAATTTTCCAAATCACTTGACAACGCGACGAAGGCTAAACAATTTTCGATAGATAAAAACCAGATTGCCTCCGCCCAAAAGGAACAGAAGCAAAGGAATTGCAAGGCAAATGTCAGCATTGTCAGCAGGAAACTATCCTATCATTCGAATTTGCATGTAACAGGGTGAGATTGTTTTGAACCTCAAACATGAAGACATTCGCTCAATAATGGGGCTGTGTATTTTTCACAAACGTTAATATTCATTATTCAGTTGGGCCGAAATCCCGGCGGTACTGCAATACCGGGCCAACCCGCGACAGAGGTGGAGCAAGCCCCTAGCACTCCGTCTAATTCCAAAAATCAGTTTAACATTTGTTGTCCTCCAATGGAGGAACTATCAGATGTTAAGCTGATAAGAACAGATACTACACTTTGATCTTAGCCATAAGGCCGAGAAGCGATAACTACTCCGTTTTGAAACGAAGGACTTCATGCAATTGCAGCTAAAGCCAGTTGGGAATTACTATATGTGTAGAGTCCAGAATCCAAAAGCGGTATTGCATATTTTAGGGCAGGATTTCCTCACATCGCAAAGGTCCTTGGGTAATCTTATCTTGTAAGATCAAATGCAGGTATGAATGCACAAAAGGACATGTATGCTTAATATAAACTGCCTCGCTCGAGGCCACGTTGTTCATACGGACAAACGGATGGGAAGTCATCGATCTGCCCGACTAGGCTTGTTATCCTGTTCAAGAATATATATACTTCATGGGGTCTAAGGACGCTTTCCACTACCTGTTTCATTATTTGTATAAAATCTGGCATACCCACATATAAAAGTGTAGGTAACTACCCTTGAAATGTGGCATATAGGTAGCTGCCAAAGGTACGACAGCTATCTTTAAGTGAGTTTGCCATTCCTACCCAAAGGACTCTTGAAATTCCCAAGTGCTTCTGGCCAAAACTGATCCTAGAGGCATAATGTTGCTGATGTAAAGTCACTCTGGTTTCCCTTCAATTGTCGAATAAATCTTTCGCCTTTTACTAAAGATTTCCGTGGAGAGGAACACTCTAATGAGTCTAAACTCAATTTTTATTAAGGCCTGACAGCTTATGTTATCGGGCCCATTAATTATACATTTTATAATAGAACATTTACATTTATTTTACATTTCATATTAACTGTTCAGCACAACACTTGGTCCTTCGGACGAATTTTTGAATGGCGAATACTATATAGAACCAGAATAACCAGAATAACTAAAATCTGCTGCTGTTTCTTAATCTTACAGTCAAAGGTAGTCACAAATGCTAAGCTGAGTGCTTTTGTTTTACTTGTTTAGTTTTACACATAAAATTACCTTACTTGTGTGGCATCAATGGAAAATATCTTGTAATTACGATTAAATGAAGCAAAATTATGTAAATGAATTTAAAACTTGGGGTTTTTGTAAGAGAATATTTTAATAACTGCTTTTAGAGTTTTAATTAATGTTTTAATACAACTTTAACTAATGTTTTAATACAACTTTTTTGTATGTCAAAATAAAAAATATCTTTCTAATATGTCTCTTAAACCATGCTGAGCTCATCTTATCTTCCTTACGAGACGACGCTGTGGTTAAATAATCTAAATATGATCTGTAACTGAACTTTCTTAAGCTGATTAACGAATATACGAAGGTCGTCAAGAATATATACACTTTAGGGGGTCTGAAACGACATTGTATAATGTCTGGCGTACTCTGTAACTCTAAGCATGAATATTTATACCCACATATAAGGGTGTAAGGTAACTACCCTTGAAATGTGGCATCTAGGTAGGTGCCAAAGTTACGACAGCTACCCAAATGACTCTTAAAATTCCCAAGTGTTTCTGGCCAAGAGGCATAATGTTGCTGATGTAAAGTCACTCTGGTTTCTCTTCAATTGTCGAATAAATCTTTCGCCTTTTACTAAAGATTTCCGTGGAGAGGAACACTCTAATGAGTCTAAACTCAATTTTTATTAAGGCCTGACAGCTTATGTTATCGGGCCCATTAATTATACATTTTATAATATTAACTGTTCAAATATCTTTCAAATTTGTATCTAAAACAATGCTGAGTTCATCTTAGCTTCTTACACGACGACGCTGTCTTAAGCTGACGAATATGAGGTCGTAATTGGCCGGATCAGTGTGCTCTGACCAACAAAAAATAAAGAAGGAAATATAATACCGCAGTTAAAAAGGATGTGCAATACATACTTAAATGCCAATTCAAATTATAAAGGTAACGTAAGCAAAATTGGTCTATATGTGAGTATCTCCTGCGGAATTTATCGCGTGTATCTTATGGAATCAATTTATTTTCGGTTTTTATTTTATTAATTTTAAACATGAATAAAATGCATAATACTAAAATAGACAACTTTAAATATGGTGTATTAAGACGTGTAATATTACCTTTCCCTAGATTTGTATGTATATTTAAATACGTAAGGGAAAAACATACAAAACAAGAAGAAACTCAAAAACTGCCTTATTTTTATATTCGGCATTTTAAAAAAAAATTAAAAAAACATTAAAAAACATTAAAATTAAAAAACCATAAAAAACCGATAAGGTTAAACAATTGCTGATCAAAAGCTTTGCCAAGGAGCTCTTCTAAAAGAACCAAAGCTGGTGGATGATGTAATAAAGACGCAAGTTAGTTTAACCTTTTTGGATTTGACAGCATGACCATGGATTGGCGGTAACCAAATACGGAAATGCACAAAAAAAACCAAATATCAAAAGCAAAACACGGCGAAGGAAGTGCGATGAATTAGGTGTGGGAAATCTAGTGCTTATTGATGAATTCATGATTCATGAACTTGTCTTGTCTCATACAAATTTTGAAATAACACTTTAAGCAGTCCAGGGAAAAGGCACCCAAAGCAAAAGGCCTATAGCGTCAAGTACTACAACTTTACAACTGTCCAAAAGAATTGGAAACGCCGCCCCAATCGCCATATCCCAATCCAATTGAGAATTTTTACAGTGAGTTGGACGGCCGCGTTCACAAAACAATTTATTAGAAATGTGCCAAAACGCCTAAGTGATACCTTAAAAAATAATGGTTTTCATACTAAGTATTAAAACTAACTTATTCTCTTAATTAATTTTTTCCTAGTTATATATATGTCAAAACAAAATATTTAAGGAACGCCAGTGTATAATTTTACTTATAATTTAAAATAAAAGGTAATCAAGTTATCTTAAGTTTTCTATTTCAAAATTTTGTTGTTTTTGTTTAGTTTTAAACATTTAATTCGCGCTTGAAATTTAAAAATAAATACGGAACATTAATATGATCCCCTGTAATCCGAATTTTATCGTTTACGTGTGCATATTTTTTCTGAAAAAATCACTATGTTGATATTTGATTTCATTAACAAATTTTAATCAAAAGCTTAATAATTTTAAACAAATTTTTTTCTAGAATCTTATCCGTATTAAAATCACTTCATGTAATATTATGTAACACTTTAAATGATTATTTCGTTAATCTTAACAATAAAATGGTAATCACATTGGGTGGCAATCTACGTAGTGACGATGAGCACCGAAGAGGTAGTAGAGATTGATGCTCTTTGCAACTGCAGAATTTTCAGAAAAGGATTGCGGAGATTTGGCAAAATAATGAAAGTGGGAAAATAAGCATTTTTGCGTTGGAGCAAAATGTAACGCTGTTAAAGGGAAAAGCTGTTAAAAGTTATGTTTTTTAACGTTTTGGATTTGAATATTTTCAAAATTGTCCCTAACGATTTTGGTTTTCAAGTTAGTCTTTATATTCCTTGAGATAACAAAACTTTTGATATACGTGTATAACACAATTCAGTGAAAACTTCGGAGTTATATATATCATGTACAAACATATAAGCAATGCACATTGGGATATTTTACAACAAATGTGAGGATTGGCTCAGTTCAGCACAATTCGAATGGTCACTAACCGCAAAGAGCTGTCAACAATTGATCATTTCAATTTTCCAAATCACTTGACAACGCGACGAAGGCTAAACAATTTTCGATAGATAAAAACCAGATTGCCTCCGCCCAAAAGGAACAGAAACAAAGGCAATTCCTTTGCAAGGCAAAGACTTCCGCAATGTCAGCAAGAAACTATCCTATCATTCGAATTTGCATGTAACATGGGGAGATTGTTTTGAACCTCAAACATGAAGACATTCGCTCAATAATGGGGCTGTGTATTTCTCACAAATGTTAATATTCATTATTCAGTTGGGCCGAAATCCCGGCGGTACTGCAATACCGGGCCAACCCGCGACAGAGGTGGAGCAAGCCCCTAGCACTCCGTCTGATTTCAAAAATCAGTTTAACATTTGTTGTCCTCCAATGGAGGAACTATCAGATGTTAAGCTGATAAGAACAGATACTACACTTTGATCTTAGCCATAAGGCCGAGAAGCGATAACTACTCCGTTTTGAAACGAAGGACTTCATGCAATTGCAGCTAAAGCCAGTTGGGAATTACTGTGGTTGGACCTGGAAAAAAACAAGAAATACTACTGTATACTTTTAGGGATGATCCATTTGCTCATTGTTATTTATCGTTAATTTATTGCAATGACCATTTACATTTGCAATTATATGTTCATAAATGTCATAGGTTTTGGAATATCAGAGTAATACGAGTGGAGTAACACCTTTCTCATGAATACCGACGGAGCTGTTAACTATCGTTATTAAAACCAACACTGCTAAGGCTAGCGAAAAAAACATAAGCAAAAAGAATTACGTAGTTCAATCTTAAAATAACCATTACTAAACTGTTGAATGATTCAACTTCCTTGATGGGAAAATATTACAGTGTAAACATTATTTAAATGAAATTATTTTTAATTTATTTTGCAGCCCTTAACATTTGTATATTAATCAGATATGTATATTAATCTTTTACTAATATTTTCGAACTGCGCTTAGAATTCTTATGCATTCTGGACAATATCGAGTTTTTCTTCAGTTGTCGAAAAAATCTTTCGCCTTTTAGTAAACTCAATTTTCTTATTTCTATTTATGTAGCTCGGTCAATGATTAATAATAATACTGAAAATAAGTTCGGGCGTCGAATTGTTAGATAACTAGTCTGCCATTCCACGTTCCATTCCCATAAATTTTAATTGAATTATTTTATCTCTTTCTTGGTTGCCGAGGCTTAAGTATTCTGGAAAAGCATCTTCATCAATGCGGGATTGCTTTGCATAAATAACGCATAAATTGAAAAGATCCAAGAAAAGGCCAGCAATCCAAATCTGTGCTACATGCTCGGCATTGAGAAAAAGTAGGCTAAGCGTAAAAAATGAAATATGTTTGGGGTCATGGGTCGCCTTGGAATTACATCTGCTTAGTTCATAAAAAGGAAACAAGCCACCAACGTTAGTCTCTAGAGTTAAACCGACGTTACGCATCGGAAAATCTGAACTTTGTGAGGGGTCGTCCTTTTTTTCTATTTATGTGTGTGTCTAAATTGGCTTTATGCCACAAAAGGAACCAAAAGAGCTCGGGTGAAGTTTTTCGAAGCCAAAACTAGCGAAGTTGTAAATTTACATAGAAGTTAAAGGTTTCCGTTTATCTGGTTCTCTCCTCGTGTCGAACTTGAACTATAAAAACACAAAAATCTAGCCGAAGGAAAAGTTTCCAGTCGCATAAACATAAATTGCGACAGTAATTTTCGGTCAGAAGTATTTTGGGAATTTTCCCGCATTCACACACAACCAGTCACATTTGCATGCACAGCATACAGGACGACGGATATTGTGATTTAGCTAGAGAGTAGGCTAAATGTGAGATACCATTAGGTTTAATTTGTCTAATGCCCATGAACCCTTTTTGAGGATGAGTGTGTGTTTCGAATGGCTTAAATTAATGGTTAGGCAAAATAGTTTTACACGACGATTTGCAATTTCTGTGGGTTTTAACCGGCACAGGGATCTTAGTTATATGGCCATTTAACGATTATGACCCATCAAGATTTGAGTTTAGTGTCCTTTCATTAACTCTCTTTAATAATGCTGAGCTCAGCACCATTTTTGAAGCGGTACCCAGCGTTGCCTATAGACTAATATTCGAATGTATTTTTAATGGCCCTCTCGGGCTCCCAAAAATTGCCGTAGTGGACGGTTTTTCACGTCCCCATGGCGGGGTATTGGTTAAAGTTTTCAACTAGCAATAATCGCACCTCAGTAGAACTTCATTGGTTACGATATCGCCTCTGCGCAAAGATAACTTTCAACCCCAAATCAGTCCCTACTCCACTCAGAGGAAGCCAGAACTATTTGGGAATTATTAGTGCGCTAAGGATTAACGTGCATAGCAAAATGTTGCATACTTTCCATGCAGTTCATACCTGTATGGTAGTTTCTAGCTGATTTTTTATCGTGGGAAAATGCATTTTAGGGGTGAGTTTCGGTTAGGGTATGCAACAAGCTGTACTATAATATATACATTACCACGAAATAAGAGGCGTATGTAGACAAAAGTATTACCTTCTCTTTCGGTAAAGACAATAAAAACGGATCCTATATCAAAAATGAAAGAATATATCTTTTGCTTACCGGTACAATATAATGTTTTCAAAACGTCAAGATACCTTGAAAACCCCATTACATGACTAAACCTCCACATTGTTCATGTGCTAACAACACAAATCTGCACCGCCCTCAATTTCCCCATTGCCCGAAATCATTGCGAAATTCGTTCATTTAAATTTCCATTTCTTCTGCTTTTTAGCGTCCCATTTGAAATACAATTAATGAAAAATTCAGAGCCTAGAGTCGCAAGGACTCTGAGGAGGGAGATGAACGGGGCACAAGGTTCCTTGAGGTCATGTTCGCCTACTCTAAAATGCTAAATAGCCACTTTTGCGGCCGGGCACGACAAACTTTGTGTTTTTTCTTAGCCTTAGACTTCCATCGTTCTCCGCTCCTCCACGCCTGTGTCATAAAAAATTGAACAAGTTCGCCTAGGGAAGCCAAGTGTGGATGGGTGTGTGGATGGGTGCGGATGGGTGGTGCCCCGTGGGGTGGCAGAGACAGCGACGACAATACCGGAAATCCGTTTCATGACAAATGCGTCACATTGTCCTGGCGTCCTGGAGTCCTAGAGTCCTGGAGTCCTGGCTGAGTGTTAGGAGAAGGGGTCACCCTCCTTTCTGGATGCTCTCCTTTACGATCCGCTCCTGCCGGCAGTGAAATTCCTTCAATGGCAGCACGTGACTTGGCCAATAAGAGAGCACAACAAACGCGGCTAAGAGAACGTCGACATTGACATTGGGGAGAGCAAAACATGTCGAAGGCGCAGGCGCCGCTCTCGAAGGACTCGCAGCATTTCCATCTACGTGCCGGCATAACTTCGGCATTTTAATGAGAAATCCATATTTATGTTGTTTGTTTTGCCAAAAAAAAAAAGTGGCAAAAAGCCAACTTCCAAGCGGGCAGCATATGCGGCGAAAAGTGAAATTTCTTTCGTGGGAGGGCGTGCTAAGGCATTTCTGTAATCATTTTTAATGGGACGCGACGTCTGCGGGTATATAGAGCGGCATATGGTCGCTATTTCCTTCAGCATCGCAGACTGTTCAGAAACCCGACCATTAGTCGAAACCAGAAAACAGTTAATGGTATTTGGGCGGAAACGAATCACAACTCGGAGCAGAGACCAGTTTTTTAAAATCTTCTAAAGCCTTTTAAGGTAAAAGCATGGTAAAGAAGTCAAAAATGAAAAGACAATATTTCTTTACATTCAATTTAAGCGAAATTCTAAATTTATCTTGCTTTAAAATGAAAAAACGGCTCTTGAATAAATATTTACAAATATTTTATTAATTCATACTATTATCAATAGTATTTTAATATACATATACTTTCTTTCCTAGATCTTTTAAGATATTTAGTGTATAATTTTCCATTTGATATGTCACAGGTAAACTAAAAGGATTTCTAAATGAAACTATTTCTATATCAAACTATATGTAACATCCCTAGTTCCTGTAATACTCGAATCCAGCTAGTACTGACTTTCTCTTAGGAGGGAATGACCCATCCATCCGTGTGATCCCACATGACGAGACATTTTAACTAAACCACGTTCGCGACTTGTCACAATGGAGCCATAACGTTATCATTCCAGCGCAAAAGCCATAAAAATAGCGGCTTAAATAGTAACAGCCAGGAAACACGTCCAGAATGAAAAGAGGGATGCGATTCCCGGGGAAAAGTCCACTTCACACATTTTGCTCTAGCGCTCCTTTTCATCCGGCTTTAATACTAGAGAAGCAGCGCCAGCGAAACAAAAAAGTTATGTTTTTATTGTGCAAATAAAAGCACGCGGAAACTACTTAATCAAGTTTCAGAGACGAAGACCGCCCTTCACCCTCACCGGCTTATGGCCATCTCGTTTTTACCCGGCACCAAAGGAATCCGGAAGAGCCGCGTTCTCCATGAGCGAAAGCAAAACAAACCCAACTGAGGAATAAAAAGCAACAGCAGCCAGTACAGACTTTCCCGACGTTGTTTTTTGCGATTTTGCTGCGGGGTGACGGGGCGGAGAAAGTGCGGGAAAGTTCGAGGAAAGTGGTCGCGGGAAGAGCCGAAGCTGAGACAACATGCAAACCAAAACAAATGGGATCTGAAAAGTAACACTCCCGCATTGTGTCGAATAGTAGATACTCTTTGATGTATGGGAAAGCATTTTAGGAACTTAAAATCTTGATAGCTGTCTTTATAAAATAGAGCTGATAGAGTTATAGCCCTCAGCTTAAGTGGAATATTTCAAATATGAAAAGGATTCACAAAAGGAGTTATAACAAAAAAATGTCATTTATTTTGTAGTAAAATTTATAATATCCATAAAAACTCTGTTTAATTTGAACTAGGTGTGTTCTAAGATACTAAGGTACAACAAAAAATATGAGTAATGTTGCATCAATAGTAATATATGTATTTTACTCAAATCCAATGGGTTCAACGTACAATGTTCAGCAAAAAATTATATTCAAATAAAAATAAATATCGATATGATATCTTTCCTTTTCCAAGCAAGTCGCTGCTCGATTCCCCCAGGAACACTTTCCATTAAGCCATTTCTTTCCCTAATTGCTCAATCTACCCGAATTCCTTGAGCAACCCTTTGGTAATAGCGCAACTACCCCCTTTATCCCGTTTTCCCCGGCGACAGAGTATAACAATTTGCCGAAGGAATGTTTCCCAGCGAGTTGAGTTCAAAATTTATGACAGCAATTAGCGGGACAGTAGGCGTGTCTGGGGGGTTGCTCCCAGGCTGGCATTGTCCAAAAAACACGAAAACTCTTCAATTAATTTGTTGAGCTCTGCTCAGCAAACAGCAAAGCGACGGAGCACATCAATCCAGTCGAGGAGAAAGTCAAACGTAAGGTCTCCATTCGGACACCAGTGGAGTCCGAATGGCCTCCAGATCCCCGCTATCCGGGGTGTGAAAAATCACCAGGATAAGATAGAGCCCGGTGAACGCCCACAAATTTGGTCGCGTGCCAGACTCCTCGGCTCGTAAATTGTTCGTTTCATTTTTAATTATCGCACTTAAGTCGTATTTTTTAATGCCAGCCAGCAGGCGATTCGACTTAAATGGCAGAGAAATTGAAGGACCAGAAGGAGCAAGGCTTACCTGAATCGTTTCCGTGGCGGAATACTTTCGATTGTAGTCGACGTGATGGAGGTTCGGCATGTTTGCTCACAGTTCACTGATGATGACTATGGATAGAGCTACTTAACACGTGTCCTTGGGCTGGTGGGTGGCACTTCCGGTTCCCGTTCCCAATCAAGATATGCCAGTTTATGAAGCATTTGTGTTAATTTCTGTTGTCGTTCCACTTTTTTGCCTCGTCCCCGTGGCTTGCTCTTCTGTAAAGCGAGAAGAGAGTGGGCAAAGTTTGTAAGTTGAAGTTGGAAAAGTGTAAATTACTTCGAGCAATCTGCAGACTTCTTGCCCCTGTTTCCCCCCCTGATCCCCCTTGGGCATTTGTTTACTCATGTCGATATTGTTAGTACGCCACGTGTTCCACAGCGGGATGCGTGTAAGTCAGGGATACATGCTAACGTATATTCGTATGTTCGGGGTGGTCCATGGACGCTTGGGCTTACGGATTTATTGCCAAGTTTACGCTACGTGCTTTGACTAAATTTATAAGCCGAGAACGCACAAAGAATCGAGCAATGGCCCACAGGCACTGGCAGAAACAAATAAGCACGCACACCCAAATATGTACTTTGGAAAGACATTCGAATACAGCTGCATCCAAGCAATTAGAAGCGGTTACAGGGCTAGGTGGAGCTAACTCCATTTTCTTACAAGTTAAGACTTAGGCTCTATGTTAGCTTTCATATATTAGTAGATGTTAAAGAATTTCTAAAGATGTACTTATATACGATTTGAGTAAAGGAATGAAAATGTGTAAAAAGGATTTTATATTCATTATAGTTGCATGTCCTCTGCTGTAAGCAAATGTATTTAAATCTTCCGAATCTTCCGCTCTCAGCTATATGCACACTGTACTTAAGATATATGTGCATATATATCCAAGGATTGCCAAAAAACAACTTTTCGCTAAGCCGTACAAAACCGCTCCACCTTTTGTGGGTAGATACTACAACTGCTTAAGCATTCGTCATCATGGCTAAGACGCTTCAAAAAACGAACTAATAATTAGACTGTATCCAAGCGATATGTTGAGTGAAACTGTTGCCTTTAAGGGCCAGCTTCGTAGCTACAGGGCTAATTGACTTTTGTGGCCGTCATAACTGTTGACACACAAAATAACGTCGATAAACAAAGTAATATCCATGGTGAAGGAGCGAGAGGCGTGCAACAGCTGTAATTTTGTAATGGCCATTAAGTTTTATGCGTAGACAGGCCAAAATTTACGTCGAAACCAGCTATGAGACATTTCATCATAAAGTGAATGTTATGCTTTCGATTTCTACAACCTCGTAAAAGTCGCCTTGAAGAAAACTTGTTGAGTGCCGCGTGAATTATAAATTAGGTTAGAGAAAAATGCAGTTCAGTACCATTTTAGCGTCACATTAAATAGTGTCAGAAACTAATTTCTTTCCAAAGGGCGAAATTTAATTTTCAAGAAGCAAAAAGTCATTTAAAATATATATATTTATATTTAACAAAGTGCACATCAAGTTCCAGCCACCATTAACAATATATCATGACTCCCCTGGCAGTGCTTTAAAATTAATGATGCACTTTGTAGGCCGGAACTTTAATCGTGGAGTGCGGAGTGGTTTGGTGGCTCCAGTCATTTCACTAATTACGCCCAGAACAACATCGATGTTTGCCCTCCAGTGGGGGTCAATTTGGCCAGGATGAGGTGGTGAAGCCCCGCCCAAAATCTCTCCACATGATGCATGACCAAATTTATTAGCTGCTTATGGATTGGAAATGTATAGTGTTTGTGGGAGTGCGAATTCTTGTGGGTAGTACGCATATGTGTTGAGAACATGCTAATCGAGGAACACCCGA
The DNA here is from genome assembly GCA_005876975.1 of Drosophila orena. Taxonomy (NCBI): domain Eukaryota; kingdom Metazoa; phylum Arthropoda; class Insecta; order Diptera; family Drosophilidae; genus Drosophila; species Drosophila orena. The sequence goes on along the minus strand of VCKV01000048.1, from coordinate 15,826 downwards.
ATGGCCAGGAGCAACAGGAGGCATGGCCCTCAAAGTCAAGCAGTGCAGCCCAAATGAAATTGTTCAATAATTGAGTTAGTCGAGGAAATTCCCCAATGCGGCCCAGGGCGCTTAAAGCCGTCGAATCGGTTTGGTGCAAATAACTTGGCCATACATCAATCGATTTACAACTGATTTAAGGCTCCACCCAAGGAGGGAGAGGTCCTGTCCCGTGGCCTGTGTTGTGTTGGCTAACAAAAAACAGCCTGAGTGCCAGGGAGCCAGGGAGCCAGGGAGCCAGTAAGCAGTCATAAATTATGCAGCGACACAGTCAAAGGACAACAGCCCAGGACATGGCCCCCGACGCCAGGGATATGCAGTTGCATAGTCAAGCTGTTGTGTCCTGTTTCCAGGACCCCGCCCCATCACGGTCTATTAACTCCTCTGCTGGAGAGCTGCAGAGCTGCAGAGCTGGAGAACTGAGCAGTTAATAAGAACAACTTGTGCGGGAAGCCGGAGGAGCAGCAGGTTTGCTGTGCAGCAGTTGCAAATTATGACAAAGTAGTGAAAAAGAGCCAGAATGTCAGGAAAAGTTCAACGGGTTGAATGTGCCCCGTGGCGTGGCAAAGGAGGCCCCGGAGAGGCTCTAACTTCTGGAGAAATACATACTCGTGCTACATGGGGCACCACATAGTTTCAATTAGACACTGCGGCTGGCACGGCAATGCCATATGGAAATTGCAGCGAAAAGTCGGCTGAATGGGATCAAAGTAGATACATTTTAATTATACTGTGCTTTCCCTCTACTTTGATAATAAAGGTATAATTATAATTATTATCAAAGTAAAGGATAATGAGAATTATTATCAAAGTAAAGGAAAACCACCCTCCAATTACTAACAAATAATTGAATGTGACAAATAATGCGTTTCAAAGTTCTAATATTATTACTATGCAAAATGGGGAAAATACATTAACATGATATATTTCTGCCAAATCCCCATACAGCTGAGTACAGGGCATATTGCATCCTATTTTAAAAACATATTCAAAAAGTGATTGTAAGCCTTTCAAACCAACGCCTTTTAGGCTAATCCTATTAGAGCCTATTTAGAACTCTATTATGTTGACAGGAAATATAATTATAATAAACGTTTGTGCATGATTTTGGCTAATCGGATTAACACATTTGAAAGTGTTCAGAATATTGAAGCTCCTAATTGTTTGTAAAATAAATTATAACAAAGGGATGAATGAGAAAAACTAACACACTTACTATTTACCACCCTTAACCCCCACTTGATCACCCCCAAATTTTGAGACAGCACAACATTTCCATTATCTTTTCTGGCCACATTTGGTACTTCAACCAGTTACAAACTTCACAAGTCATTGTGACATTACACAACTGCGTTGCCCTGGAAAACTACATAAAGGAGTAAGAGCCGGCAGCAGTTGTAACTGGAGAAAGCCCAACAGGTTGAGGAAATGCAGACGCCGATGTTAATTACACAATGTCCCCGCAGTTATGACAATTCGCGCAACCCCATCCATTTTCCCTTTAACGTGCTTCTGCAGACGGAAAATTTGACAAACGGCCAAGGAAAGCAACAAAACTAGAAGAACCTAATGAAGTAAACTGTTTGGCTTGCGGTTTAATTAGATTTAAAAACACTTTCAGGCAGAAGCACCGCCAAGAAAAACTTTCTGACAAAGTTCAGATCATTTGTCAGCCGCAGTTATGGCCGCAAAAACGAACTCAACGGAAATTCTTCGCTTTCGAAAACTCGAACAAAAATCAATAATTGAGAGGGCAGCCAGACAAAACCAAAAATACACAAGCCCGACAAACAAGTCGAAGTGAAATGCGGCCGTAACAACAATAAAAATTGATGGTTATCCCTAAAAGAAGTGAAACAATCAGCAATAAAAACCAAATATAAAAAGCCAGGCATGCGGAAGTTTCACATACCCTAAGAATAAACTGTAGATAAGGAGAAAATCCTCTGTACTATAAGTCAGTATTGCTTAAAGTTCGATCAGTTATATTATTTTGAGATATTCTATAACTCAGCCTCGTGAAACATGAGAAAAATAACATGTTTCTAAGTAAAGAACAAGTATGGGATACAAAAAGTTCTCTGATGATTGAGGAAAAAAGTTACTAATAAAGGAACGCTAGGGAAAATCAAAAGATAACACGAATTCTCCCCTCCGCGAGCCATCGCACCCATCCTCGCAATTTTCGTGTTGGCAAGTAATTGCAGCTTTGCGTACTTTTAGGCCTCAGAAAGGCGTTCAAATACCGTACTTGGCCCAAAACGCGAGGGCGTTTAGCCTAATCCTGCAAGGACTTAGCACGGCTGTTAGGTGTATCAAGCTGCTACTCTGAAAAATAAGGCAGACGCAGGTTGGGATTCGGGGAAACTTGGGGTGGAGCCAAGGAGCAAAGTTGGAGTTGCTAGCGCGGCATTTGAACTTGCCAAAGACCGGAAAGGGCCATCTGCGATTTTTAATTCAAGAGTAAGGCACTTTAAGAACTTTTTGAAACGAATGTGTAATGCTCTGTCAAGCGAAATTGGAAGACAAATTTGGGTGGATTGCTTTAAAAGTTATTTCGAATGCATAAGAAGTGGATAGCTATGAGGTTTCCATTTTAGTTCTTAAACTATTTGGAACTTGAAAATCAGCTAAAGCTTCTTTGTCGAACTAAATGAACCAGAGTGTCCAGAGAGTATCGAAACAGGTGTACAAATAGCACCAATAATAAAGCAAGCATAACCATAAAAGCACAAAGGCCCCAAGCTCGCATTTTGGGGTTCAAAATTCGAAAAAGGCCAAAACGAGCTGAAATTCAAATAGAAAAGAAAACACTCGCAATTGAAGTGCTGACGAACAAGGATGCAAGGATGCGAGTCCAATGTTACCCCACTTGTTTACGCTTGTAGTGCTTTGATTGAATTTTCGCCAGGGAGGAAAAGAGCAAATGGGAAGGAAAAGCAACAATCTGCCGGCGAAGAGCAACGAAATTATAGAGCCTCTGCTGCCGGAAAAAATAGTATCAAAAAGAACCGAATTCCGAGTGTGGCCATCCACATCCAAGTTTGGCTGTTGTCCATCGGCAGGTGGACAAGTGGGCATATCTGTCCGCTCCTTCAAACGAGTCCTTTTTATAGGAATGTGCAGTGGGAAAATCCGGAATCCAAATGCGCGCAAAATGGAGGCCAAATGGGGTTACAGAAACACAAGCGCTGCCAATTCCCAAGAGGGCCATGGTATCGGGCTTTAAAACAGTGGGCCGAATCCGCAAATTACTTGATCATTTGAAATCACCGAAGTGGATGTCTGTACCTTCATAATAAATAAATTTATTGATCAACAATCTGGCTCTTTTGTTTCAGTAATTGAGTTATTAATTGCGTTAACTTCAAGTCGGCCTAAAATAAACTGAACAACTAGATCCTATAATGATTAATGAAATGGTTTGCTTTATAAAAATGGATACCCACAATTAAAATCAATAAATTAAGTGTCCCAAAATGTGCTCCATTGTCCGCCTATAGCCCTGGGGAGAACTAAGAGGAGGGCCACTCGCCTCAAATGACAGCGGTTGGAATTGAAGTTGGCAAAATGTTGTTCGAGGGTGGATTTTAAAATGCAAACACACTCGGTGCAGGAGCACAGGGGACAAGGGTATCCACAGGTAGGGGGAAGGGGGGCGAGTCGGCGACCCGTGGCATAGCCTTACATGCCACCAGTGCTGGAGTCCCAACACGTGTCCTGCCATTTGGCCTGTGTCCTGGGCAGCTGCCAATGCCGCGGATTGCCTCAGTTTATGTTTATCCTGTTTTTGGCTCGAGTCGAAAATCAAAACAGCCAAGAAGCCCAAAGAAAAGCCAAGGAACTTATCTCGAGGCAGCTAAATCAGGAGCGTTTTCCCATCGCGTGCCAATGAAAACAGGCTGGTGGGCTGGGAAAATCTCCGGGATGGGGCTAATAACCAAAGCTAAACAATAGCGGAAATAATTTTATTACACTTGGCATGCTATTTGCATTAACAAGCAGACCATAAAAGTCGCCTGAGCAACGGATGAACGCACTTTTTGTTCGGCTATCTGGTGGCCTTAATATTTGTGTCACTCAAAGTGCTAATGAGAAAAAAGGTCAGGACTGCTTTCCTTTTTCCAGCCAACCAGAAAATTATGGTAAGCGAAAAGAAAGTCCCGAAAGTCTTTAAACTTTTTAAAGATCATACGATGACTTAAGTGGGCTTTGTACGCTTCAAATTGTGTTATCTATACTAAAGTTCCTAGAAGTATTAGGTTTTCGGAATTTAATGTAATTTAAAGTTTGGCCTGTCTTCAAGGGATAGCTAAAGTAAATATCGTCTGGCCGTGTAGCTCGAATTTCAATTCTACTCATATTTTATTCAAGTACAGAAAGTGGAAAGACGTGGAGGCCAGACTGAGCGGAGTATTCTGTAAAATGAAAATGGATTTATGCGTCTTTTGATAACTAATTCCCTTTGGGCAGCTGTCAACAAGCAGATAAACTGCTAGGCAACCCAAAAAATATGCCAAATGTAGCCAAACTCTTGCTAAGCCGAGCGAAGGAAGCTGCGAGCTGAGGGGTGTCCTTAAAGGACTTTCGGCGATATTGCGTCAGGGAACTTTGACTCGTATTAGGTCGGCATTAAATGAAAATGAAAGAATTTTCGGCATTCCATCCGATTGGGTGTATGTGCCACTCCTTCCATTCTGTCACAGTTAAACGCCTGTCAAATGTGTTCGGAAAAATGGGCGAAAACAATTTGAGGCAATCAGCTGGCAGGAGTACGTGACTTACTCTTTTCAAGACTTTGGCCAAGCATATACACTTTCAAAAACTAGGCCCTCAATACGTGTATATAATATAAATTTTTAAATATTATGTACGATCAATAGGACATAAAAACATATCTATGTAACGATATTTTATCTCCGAAAGAAGCGAAAGGATGTATCCTTTCCTACGTTTTTACCAGTGTATAGTTAGCGGCACAAAGAACTTGAGCAGTGCAAAATGCAAACATCTGCTGCCCAGTGGCTCCACCCGTGACCAAGTCGGAAAACTGCGAGGATCTGGGGGACGCTGGTCGAGTGTCAATGACCTGCGGCTCCTTTGGCTGGATGCTAACGAGCACGTGAGGCAAGTGTACCGGAAAATGAGCTAATTTGTGCTGCGTTTCTTTTGGCCAGCTCCACCGGCCACGTGTGGCCCCCAGCTCCCCAGCGACCTGGGCAAAGAAAAGTCAAGAAATTCAATTGCGAACATAAATCATGCCCAAGACGAACATGCAGGACATCAGACAGGATGAACACGCAATCAGCTGTTTGTCACAAAGCATATCGAGGATGTGTTCGAGTGAGTGACTCTGTGGGTGGGTTAGCGGCAGTTGGGGATCCCCTCGTGAGCGGGGGCATGTCAATCAAGCCACAAGCAGCCACGCGCACCCACAGCCATGCCACCCCGCCATTTCCACCCACCCATCCACTCGCTGGTTTCCCAGGAGGGAGTGATCTGAAGAGTAAGGCCCCAAATCGGACCAGTCTCGAAATCATGCTGTGGGTGTCAAGTTCAAGCCGGGTAATAACGACATTGCTGTACCCTAAGTGTGCTTAAGTGCTTAAAATAAGAATATTTTGAAGAAGATTTTCTTTTCTTTTCAAAAATAAAAGCTGAATATGGAATGGGAATTGGGGCTACTCATTGAAAGGATTGTTGAGTACCAAATGGAATTTTTTGCAAGGGTATCCAAGGTGCAGATGCAGTGGGTCGATTTCATCGATGCCTCTCCATGGCATAGGCGATAATTTATTTAACAATGTGTGGCATGCGTTTTTCTCGGGAAGCCCGAGCCGGAGCTTTTGTCCATTGAAATGTAAACGCTTTGGGATGTGTTATCCTGGCCAGCTGCGAGCTGGCTGGCTGGCTGGGAAACATTTGCCCCGGGGCTAGAACAAAGGAGAGAATCGTTTTTATCTGCCACAGCATTCACTCCTTTATTTGCCAAGTGCAAATTGCAAAATGATATTAGAGGGGTGGATTCCTCGCTGCACCAAAGGGGGTTGGCCCCCCCGTCCAGCAAAAGTGGCAGGATGTCAGGCTGGCAGGATGGCAGGATGGCAGGATGGCAGGATGGCAGGGTGAAAGTGGAAAGTGCGTCCTGGTCCGGCACCAGCCCAGCCCAGCCCAGCCAAGCCGAGCGAGCAGCTCGTCCGTAATGAGCACGAACAAAATTAATGTGATTTGTGTCGAAGGGTGCAACGACTGTATTATCGCACTGGAATACGGGATAATACAGGAAGCCCAATAACGCTGGTATTGTGGCCGACAGCAGATTTCTATTTGCACTTGTAATTGGCGCGTTGGTCCGGGGAGCAATCCCAACTCGTAATCCCTAACACTCCCCACAGTTTCGCTGCACAGTCATCGACTTTAATGAATAATTGAGCACACACAATCCCCAAAAATAGAAGTGGAAAATGTTTGATACGTGGAAATTCGCGCATTTCATTGCTGTTTTTTGGCTGTGGTCCCCGTTTTATCAAATTAAATCAATTTCCCGTGTTTTATAAATAAATATTTTATCACTCGCATTTAGCTTGAAATATGTACTGTGTGCAATTTTTATTGATTTCTCGATGGCTTGGTGTTGGATTGACAGAATTTTATAGATGTAATGCTTTATTCCTTTTCGATATAAAAAACCAATACTAAAAATGGCCAAAAACTGTTTTACTAAATATATCTTAAGCCTAATATATTAATCGTTGATTAAGAACAACGATTTGACATTCATTCATATTTTTTTTCGTTGCTTTTATCTTATATATGGGTGTTATCCATCACCACCGTCCCTTTAATTCACATAATGAAGATGATAAATACATTATTGAAGTGACCACAACACTTGACCGTTACAACTTGTGCCGAACAAAATGCATTATAATGATTTATGGGCGTGGGTCCGTAGCCAAAAAATCAACCCCCTGGACAAATTAACAAGGATATATGATGATAATGATGCTTCTCTCCAACCAGAGCAACCCAAAAAACAAAGGCTGTCAAAGCCACAAAGAGACACTCGACCCAAGCAGATGCCCGGAGGTGTTTTCCCGACCAAGTTTAAACGAAAATTAAAACACCTACCCTCCCCATTTGATGGCCACGACCTTTCAGTCCCTTTTCCTTGCCTGAACTTGAAGCTAATCAAAAATGTTACACAAAAAAGCGTAAGACGGAAAGGACATAAAGCTTAGGCTTCGGTTACAACGAACTCACTTTACACTACACTTTGTGCCTTCAATTATTTCAAAGTCTAAATCTAGTTCAGTAATTATTGCCTAATGGTTAAAATAATAATCTGTCAAATTTCAAAATTAAACAATACTTAAATATACATTTTAAGTTTTCAATTTTCTATTCAATTCTATTCTATTGTAAATAAACTCAATTATTAAATGATGAATTCGGGAATCATATATTCCTCATATTTATATATCCTCTATTATAGGACTTATCTTTATTTCATTAAAATTACTATGCCTATATATATATATATAAGTAATTCTTAGAAGGTTACATTCTGAATATAATATTAATATTATTTTTTTTTGTTCGCTAAACAGAAACGTATGCTTTCCGAAAGAAATCAAATATCAAAAATCCAGATTCAAGCGAAAGAGCAAAAGTTGCTCAAGTAGTTTTTTCTGCAAGGCCAACAACCACAACCACCGAAGGAAAACACAAAAAATGTTTCCGAACTTGGATGGATACTTCTTGGTTGTCGTGGCAAGTCAGCCGACATTGTCGCCATGATTAGCATTTTATCAGCAGATCCTTTGGCTCATCATGCCGTGTCTTAGGACAAACACTTGGCCATATTTATGGTAATTTAGTTTTGGCTGATGAGCGGCCACAGCTGGCAATGTTAGCGGAATGTGCTGCCCCCTCAAAAAAGGAACAAGGAAAACCCCATGGCCCACTCCCTCAAAGTGAACTGGTAGGCAAGTAGTACTTGCCACATGAGGAAGCTGCGTGTCACATAATCAAAAGTGCGGCAAACTCAACCTGCAGGGTGCTCTTTATGTTTTTATGTGCGGATCCCATTAATTTATTGCCGTAGACATTGAGACACCTCCAGCCGAACAAAAGGCGACATTATTATTTCATTATTATGCCAAACGCATCAGCATCCCGCCCCCTTCCCCCCAATGCACGTGGGCAGGCTCATATTACATACGGTGGGGAATCCACGGAGGATGGCACCGCGGTGGAGGCTTTTCGACGTGCCAGATGATTCATGCGATGGCAAATTTTTTGACGCCCGCCACATAAATAAAAGAGGCTGCCCGGGGAGCTCAGACATATGTTTGGATAGTCCCGGGTCAAAGGGCCCAGTTCGGAGGCTGTAATATTCACTCGTAAATATTTTTATAGGCACTAAGGCTTCCGCTCAGGATGAACAAAGCGCGAAGAGTCCACAAGGGCAGGTGTTCCATGGAATTAAATAAATATTTGTTACGAAAGGGCAACCTTTCTCTCTTTATTTGGGAAATTGTGGAAAAATCACGAGCCACATATCCTGCAACGCTTTCGCCACGAGGCACTTTGTTAATTAAGTCAGTGCCCCTGATACCCACTATTTGTAAGTACTGTTAAATTTTACCAATGCTGAGTCTTTCCAAGGATTTCATTTCAGATCTCTAGAGTCAAAAGATTATTAGCCGCACGCAGACTTCCAAAAAGTGCACTTCAAAGCCCTTTCTTATCAGCCAATTCCTTATTACCAATCCCTGGTTAATAAAAATGTTTGCCAACATCTAGACCATCTAGTCAATCCTAAATACCAAGAGTTATTGGATGCCTCTTTGTCGAAGGCGAATATTATTATTTTTAGGAATACCGCGATTATAGACATCCATTTAAATAAGTTTGAAATGAGTTATTGGCACCTAAATTCGTTTTAACGATTGACTGTTTTTCCGCTCCCAATTTGTTCAATGCATTGGCAATTTGCCAAATTCAACCGAGTTAAATACCATCCCGCTGGAGCACCCACAAACATCCCACCTCTGCGACGAACTTTCGACTCCTGCTGCTAATCCTTTCGTGCGTGCGCGTGTGAGAGTAAACCATTTAGCGCCAATTAAAACATAATTGCGGCATTCGCGGATTGCGATCGGCACTAAATCATTCTCGGGCCTATTCGAGTTCCATGTGGGCAGGACGGGAATAGCGGCACATACACACGCACACACGTACATACATACGTGTACGTCGAGCAATCGCAACAAATGGCAAATGGCAAAAAGCGCGGGCGAAATCGCGAAAGCACTTGGGCGCCATTCACCGAATAATGGCTTCAATTCAATCCCGAGGCTCTGCTCACTTTAATCTTGTGCCACTGGGGGCGTTGATTAAGAACACAAGACCGCACTGGCGAACATTTCACTTTTAAGAACGTAATTCCGACGGGAGATTTTGGCCGGGAGTCTCGAGCACAGAAACCACCCGCTATAACAACCACACTCCGCCGGCTAAGAGCACTAACTGCCATTCCTGCGAGCTTCTTTTGGGGACTTCATCCCCGGAGTGGCGGCTTTCGATCAGCTGATTGCGGGTAAAACGGAAGTACCGGAAACAGGGATGGAACGTCTTCAAAATTGGCGGGCTTTCTAGCTGGCGGACAGAGTAACTTCCTGTAATAATACAAAATATGCTGATAAAGTAGTTTATAACTCTCATTGCTGAAACTCGCCAATGTTCCAACAGATGGAATACAGAGAGCCTTGTTCATCTTTTTAAGTGGTATAATTTAATGTGTTGTTTTTAAGATTTATAGATTCATTACGATAGTTCTCCGCCGATATAAGTACTATTAAATCCCATCCCTATCAGATATCTTTTGACAAGCCCCGAACGGTCACACTGCGCATCACATTTTTAATTGTTTCGCTTCGCATTTCATTGTTCCCCGTATTCGCCGAATTAATCAAAATGCCTGCGGTTGTGCGTATCAAGCGACGCATCGACGAGGAGCCACACACCGCATTCGTGCTGAACGGCAAGCGGCGGCGTCTCCACAACGATGAGAATGCTCTGGAGGACTCGGGAGCGGTGGCGGGAGCAGCGGCATCGGACAAAGACGAACTGACCACCGTGCTCAAGTTTGCCGGCACGCTGGAGAAGCAGGTGGGATTGGGGGATTCGAGTCCTCAAAGCACCCGTAGACTTAATGCCCATGCAAATCCTAATGCTGCTCATCTTTGAGATGTAAAACGAAATGCGCTTAGCGCTTGCGGCTCAAATTGGCCAAAACACTCAGTGAACTGATTTGAGCTTCTCCCCAATGATCCTTAAGCAATAGCTTATCTAAGGAAATATGTGAGGGCAACTTCAATAATTCTTATCAGTTAAACGCAGTGATCTTTAACCTTAGCCAGGGGTACTAGCCTCTTATCTGTAAAGTGAATGCACTCTAACTGGTTATTGGTAATAGTGATAAGTCCTTCTGCACAAGTCACTATAGGGTTAATGCTTTTTTGTGTTTCCTAACGTTGATTTGTATGCCTCTTTCCCAGGACGACTGTGCCACTCGCCAATTTGCCGCTGCCAGACTGAACAAGGCCGCAGCCCGCGAGCTGGTGCAACAGCAGCGTTGCAATGATGCAGCCATTGCCAGTGCGCTGCGGCGAGATCGTCAGCGTCAGGAGGCCCAGGAAAATGCACGGGAGCAGCGTTTCCGGGTGGTGAACTGCCTCCGCAGCACCCTCGAAAACAGTGCCGCAGAAGCGGAATTCCCAGAGAGCCAAAGTCAGGAGTCCAGCAGCCACATAACGATCGTGGACATTGAATCGCAGCAGCAGCAGCTGCAGCAAACGGGCACTGAAAACGCAGCAGCTCAGCAGCAGCAGCAGCTGGAGATGGAACGCAGCCACGATCAGCAGCAACCAGCCGATTCGGACGTGGGCTACGTTTACGATCTCTATGTTCCCGAGAACGAGATGCAGGCGGCTTATGTGGATATGATGGACGACAACTACTTAAGGTTTGTCATTCAAATTGAGCCACAGAAAACGTTGAGCATTACCAACTACTATATGTAACCGATCACTATACTTATGTAATATATGGCATATATCTAAGCGGTGTGTGTGTCTCGGTGCTAGCGTATCTGTTTGGGTGTGCGTGTGTCTGTGTTCGTTGTCCTCGGGCGCAGTCTCATACTTGCATATTACATTTACCATCTAGATACGATTGCAATCACTACAGCTCAATAATACGATTCGTTCTCCATAAGGTTGTATTATCCGTTTAATTACTACAACAACTGCTACTGGTAAACAAGAAAAAACAAAATGGAGAGAGAGACAAAGCCCCAGGCACTTAGGAAGTGCGATGACACCCAACGCCCCACCCACGACAATAAAAAAGGACTGCAACTGGCAACTCACATCACTTATAGCTCATTAAAGTCACCATCTGACAAGTGCCCAAAAACTACAGATACAGCGTTGTTTTTATGAGATTAACACGGCATGCTCTGAAAACTAATGATTCTGAAGCTATTTGATTTGTTACTGTGAGATTGCATTCAATTTGAGTAAAACTATGTTATGCCATATTCCATTTATAAATATGTTAGATAAAAACTTCAAAAATTTTGAATAATGTATCATAATTATGTAAAGTTCTCATAATTCCCTCTTGCCAAAGTTTTTAATAAAAAAAATATGTATCCTACTAAATACGCACAATTAGCGTTCTATTTGGAATCGTTTTAGGCAAATGTCTCATTACCTTATGTTCATAGAATTAATTAGCTATTAGATTAGAATAGTTTATCCTCACGCACACACACACACACCGCACTTTTAGAAACAGCTCACTGAGCATTTTTCGTTTAGTTTTTGCCAGTTGTCAGTTGCCTTTTTTGTTCGTTTTCATTCCGACAATAAACCACGGATAACACTTGTGCTGAAGTCTAATTAAGTGCATAGTTTTAGTTAATTTGCTTTATTTTTATTGGGGTCTAGCGTTGCCCGAACTCGAATATAAACTAAATAAAGAAACCCTCAAAATACGTGACAAACTTTGCTGTGTTTCAATTTGAAAGTGCTACGCGATCAAAGAATCGAAATCGAAATAAACCTACTAATTATTTCGGCTATTCCGCAGTGTGATACCTGTGGGCGAGATTGTGCTAGAAGATTGCTACAACGACCAGGACGAGGATTACGATTCGGAGGACTCGAATCAGGAGAACTACTTTACGAATGACTACCCGGACGACGAGGAAGCCGGCGCCATGGGTTCTGATGATGAATTGTGTCGGCAAATGAACAAGTTTATGCTCGGTAAGATTTGGGTAAACTGCTTTTATGGATTCAGATTATGAGTATGTGTATGTAACTTCCAGATGACGACGAGGATAAGTTTGCCAGCACCAGCGATGATGATGATTATGCCACCTTTCGCGATCCCTATGTGCACACGATCAACACTGAGGAAGACTCATTTGTGGACGATGTGGACTTTTATAATGTCGACCGGGAGAGGGGCAGCGCCTATGAGCGCTACAAGCGAAGGATTCTAAAGGAACTGGAGGAGGACCAGGAAGAATGTGATGAGGATGATGATGACTCATTTGCGAGCGCTGATGACGAATGAGCGGTTGAAAAGCCAATTCATTCATCCACCGCATATTGCTGGCTTTAATGAAATATTATAATATAGTTAGGCTTTCAATAACTAAAAAATTTAAGTAAATAAAAAATGTGGTTATATTTTGCTATATTTAAGCTAACTCCTATCATCTAAAACTTTTGCTATCTTTCTTCTCAGTCTTAATGTTTTGCAGCTGAGGCTTTGGCGCACAACCTTCCATATAAAGGCGCAGGGTTTCCTCGTCCATCTTCTCATTATCCTTTGGAGGCTTATAATCTGCCACATGATCGACCCTTAGTGTTCTATCGAGGATTTTGATGCCATTCAGGTTGTCCACGGCCAGAACAGTGGATCTCTGGTCCTCGTAGCACAGGAAGCAGAAGCCCTGCATAAGATTAAGCAATGATTTTAGGAACTTCTTTAAAAGGGAACAAGATTCTATTGCACTACCTTGGACTTCCCCGTTTTCGAGTCTCGAATTAGATTAATGTTGACCACTTCGCCGTACTGTGAGAATACGCAAACTAAGTCACCCTCGGTTAGGGTATAAGGAAATCCTGCCACGAAAATCCAGGCTGAGTCCTTGTACATGTCGTGCCAGCTCTTCTTTCCTCCATGTTGCAGTTCGTGCTCGCTCAGTTTGAGCACATTTTTCATATTTGTTAAGGGATTCATCTTCAAATTGTTTTATTTGTTTATATTCTTGTGTTGGTGTGACTGCTTGCTGCTTGCCAATAAATACTATCAGCCTGGTTTTCGATATCAAGCAAGCAGTGCACGATGTACTTCAGTATATATACTTCAGCAATATAAAAATCGTTATCGATAATAGTAACTTTTTTGTTAATTCAGGGAGTTCTTCGAAACCGAAGTGCTTATATGAATAATTTGCAGAATGATTTATGAAATTCCTAACGCATTTAAATAAAGACATAGTTTTTTATTGTGAGGCATATATTTGGTATTTAATGTTTCTGACGCGGTATTAAATAGTACATTCTTCCCAGGCCGGCGGTATTTTCATCGTTATCGTCACATTTGTTGTCGCGTTGTAAAAGGTTGCGGAACGGAACGCATTTATTTGTGCAGTGGGACGGACTGTGAAAAATGTTGTAATATTACCACGGTGATCTATTCGAGAAAAGGTGTGTACGAATGCGAAATGGGTTTACATAGCCGCCGTCTGTCTGTTTGTGTGTCTGTGTGTGTGCGGTGTGCCAGTGCGTGTGCATGCTCATGTGCGTGCCGAAGGAAAAAAGATATGCTGAAAAAGTATCTCCTCCCTATTTAAAAATGTGTGTCAGTGTATTGTGCGGCAACCAACGAAAATAATAAATAATAGCTGCCGCGACTGCTTGTTGGAGCGAAAGAGGAAAAAACAAACGAAAAACCGTTTGGCGTCTTTGGGTCTTTAATTGTGCCAAAGCCATTGTTTTACCATTTTCCCCATCATCATTCAAGACGCGTTCTGTGCCGAATAACAGCGAATAAACACCCCCGTCTCTTCTGTTTTTTCTCCCATATATTTTTTGCGAAGGAAGCTGAGTGTGTTTCCCTCTCTGTCTCGCGCACGTAACTATGCCTACGCCTTGCTATTGGAACAGTTTGTATGTAAAAGACATAAGTGCGATATGTCCGTTTCACACTAGGTTTTGTCACCCTGTGGCAGCCACACTCCACACACACACTCTCACCTGGGACAACTCCACCATATGTCCATCCGTCTGTGTGCCTGTCTGTCTGTCTGTGTCTGCTGCTGCTGCTGCTGCTTTTCCTTAACACATCGACATCCACAGTCACATGCACATTCCACCCCATGGCAATGTCTCTCTTCGTACAGCTGCAGTCAAAATAATAGTAATGGGCCTCTGGTTCCACGGCCGTAGGCTATCTTGCTGTCTTCATGGAGTCCTTGGTAATGGAAGAGGAAGAGCGGACAAAAGCATTCCTCCAAAGCTGCCTTCTTTTGTCCCACAACTTCAACCCCAAATACCCAGATAAGAAAACGTGCATTTTAAAACCAATAAACCCTATGAATAGGGTTCCTCACTTGACCACGACTAGAACTTAGTTTTGTTGTCCAGTTTAAAACATTATGTGTATTTCCTATATGGCGTTCCGGAATATGATAGTAGTTCGCACAATAGCCACAGAGCAACTCATGCAAACTGCTGTCATTTGACTCATCACAATCAACCCTTTGGGAGAACTACATTACCGAACCTTTGTTTCGAATCCTTGGGCATTACGCTTCAAAATACAGTACAGCTGAATTTCCGATTTCAGCCCGAAGCCGCAAAAAGTGTTTTTTGTAAGCCATTAACCTAAAACCTAAGATTACGCACGACCTTAAAATATCCCAACACGACTTTAAAGTATTGACCCCCGCTGTATGGTCGCTTGTGTCTCTTTGTTTTTGTCCACGCCAAAAGGAGAAACATGTACTTTCCTCGCTTGTTTTTAATGTTTAGGTGTGGTCGTGCCTTAGTTGCGGGCTTACACACATCCAGTTGTATGTGTTTCTTCAAGCGGAAGTGGTCGTAAAAGACTTTTCGTGGCGCTGCCCACACAGTTGACATTGAACTCGCTCTGCCCCGCTCCCCTTGGTCCTCCTGCTCCTCCTGCTGCTCGTGCCCCAAACCCGCACCCACTCCGCCAACCAACTGATATTTTTGGCCCGCTCTGTTACTCTCTGTACTTTCCCAAAAAGCCAACTCCTGCTGGCCTTTCATTTTTCGCTGGCCGACCACACTTACTTTTCTTCGTACCCTTTTGCCAGTAAAGTCAAGAGTTTTGTGAAAGGAGCGAGGTGTGCGATTAACGAACTAGGCGTTAAGGAGGCGGAAAATCAATTAACACAATACTATTTGGCGTAGACTAATTGTTAATGTTTAGGTTGGACCTTATTTCATGTTGCTACTATATGCACCGCTGTGTAAACTTAGTTGCGTACTTAGGGATACAGAGTTCAAAGCTTTATGGCTCGTTATGCAGTTCATAAATCTAATAATGATAATTAAAGATGATATTATCTGAACCAATATCATATCTTCCTCGTTCTTGATATACAATATATTTTAATACTATATTTTTGTTTACATACACATATGTACATTTCCCTACAATGCAATGGGTA